>JADLZK010009350.1:0-169449 GCA_015847255.1 Hyparrhenia diplandra | reverse complement strand
GTGAAGAAGAGTCACCTAGCGGGCCCAACCTTTTCGTCCCCCGCGGGCCCATACCAATGATGATGAGCCCGAAACGGCAGCGCCGAGTAGCCCGAGACCCGAGATGCTCGCGTCGCGAGAGGAGAGAACCAACACGCGCGCGCGCCGAGCGCACACCGCACACGCCTCGCGTCGCGCGGCAGCAGGCACCGTACGGCATCGACGACGAAGAGAGGAGAAGGCGGAGCCGAGCCGCAAACGCAACCTACTTCCCCGTCGCGATTTGCATTGCCCTCCCCTCGGGCCCCGATCCCGCCCGCGCCGCCGCCGCCGGAGAGATCGCGCCCCCATTACCACAATCCCCTCACTCCCTCCCTCGAGGTAACGCCCGCCCGCCCGTCCGTCCAACTCGATTCGCCCTCCAGGTTATCTCCCAGTAACCCCATCGCTTGCCTTCGCTTTGGGGACTGGTGGTTGATTGATCTAGTGCTCGATCCTCGCAGGAGCCGGCCGTGGGATGGGGCGGTGACCCGTGAGTGACGTGGTGCGGGAGCCGGTGGCGAGGTCATATCATGGTGCAGTGCCTGGACGGGGTGAGGCAGCTGCTGGCGGTCCTGCTCAGGTGCTGCGACGTCGAGCTCAAGCAGCCGCGGGGGCTCGAGGACCCCCAGGTCCTCGCCAGGGAGACTGTCTGTAAGCCCCCAATCCGCTCCCCTTCCCCTGCCTGCTGCTCTGTCGCCGCTTCGTTTCGCGCGCACGCATCGGGGAATGAATTGAACTGACGCCCGCGCCTGGTTCGGTCTGGGTGACTGGGTTGGGCTTACCTGTTGCTCCTGCAGTCAGCGTGAGCGAGGTCGAGGCGCTGTACGAGCTGTTCAAGAAGATAAGCAGCGCCGTCATCGATGACGGGCTGATTAACAAGGTCAGCTATGGGTGTCTGGTTCCCCTGCTTTGGTTATTATGTAATCTCTTGCTAATTCTGAATGTGGTATGTGCAAGTGCGGATGGTCCTGTTAGTATCCGTGTGTATGTGTGATGGTCAATGACTCAATGCTGAGATGGTTGTTCTTGTTTGTTGCCTCTGCGCAGGAGGAGTTTCAGTTGGCACTATTTAAGACCAGCAAGAAGGAGAGCCTGTTCGCGGATCGTGTGAGTCTTCATTTGTTCCGCATTGTTGATCGTTTTGTGTGCGACATTGCTAACTACTCCTATTTTCTATGCTTTACAATTGTCTCTGGGAATGGGAATTTTGCAAATCAATGAGAATCAGGATTGCTCAATAGTTAATGTTGCACAGGCGATGGAAGCTATAAAAAACTTAAGTGCGGGAGTTCAGCAGATAGTTGACTCCTGTAGTCTTTCTGAATGCATCTTCTTTGGGGTGGGGGTGGGGACAAATCAGGGTTCTATTGATATATGCTTTAGTTACCCGTTTTCTGTAAGAATCTGTTGTTATTTATGCTTTCCCGTCAATTATCGTGCTAAATGACTGTGGCCATTAGTAAGTCATGTAAGGATGATATAAACCCTTTATATGCATTTGGTTTCAGGCCCCCCTCTCGTCGTTCACATCAATCGTTATTCAGCACCTTTTCTTAGCCAAAATGTCAATATCCTAATTTCGATTATTATTTTTTTGCTTATTCATTGTGAATTTTTGTCTCAAATCAACAGACTCTCCGTGTTGTAGATTTTTTTTTTTCAGTAATATGAGTTTTGACATGACCCCTTTCCTCACATATTGCACATAGCACCTACTTATGTTGCAACATGAAATGCTTAGTCTCCTTATTAATTCCTCACATTCGCGTGTGATGCAAATGTACTGAGCTGTAATGTTGTATATATCTGATTGGAAGTTGAGTGTGTGTACTGCTTATGTGAATAACTTTTGTATGACTTGTCTTAGATTGGTTTCTGTTCTGTACAAATGCCCCTTGTCTTATGCCACTGCACAATGCATTATGCATGTACTTCTGTATGATTTCTTTAATTCAGCATGCTCATATCATATCTCACGGATAAAGTGCTGTTATATATCGAAATATACTTTGAATTCATACTTAGATAAATGAGCTTTTCAATGACTAGTGACTAGTCTATATTGCATCAGTAGGAATGCGTTGATGTTTTTTTTTTTTTGCTCAGCTGCCATGCTTATTTATTTATTTACTTTTTGGGGGTGGGGGTCGCCTTTCATATTTTTTGTGTGTTTGTGAGCAAAATGATGCTCTGTGCATATCACTTGATACTTCAAAGATATTCAAATCAAGGTTTTTATATTGGTAAGAAAATATTTTCGGTCCCTAGCGATAAATGCGAAATTTCAGAGATTTCGAAATATCGGATCAAATTTAAATAAATTTAAATTAATTTTTAAAAAGTTTTGGCATCATTTCACTAGAAAAACTCTCTAATCCATCATCCATCGCAAAATTTGTATAACATTGATGAAATAAAACATTATCTCACACAAGTAAAGCCGTGGTAATACATCAATCCACGATAATACCGATATTAAAAAAAAAAAAAATCGGTCCTCAGCGAAAAAAAGTGATATTTCGGAAATTTCGGAGATATTTTGCCCAAAAAAGTTTCCATGATTCAAATGGGACATTTATGATGGAATCATGTATCAATTGAAGATAGAGATGTTTAGAACCATGTTCTGTGTGGAAAATTAGCTGCATGGAAAATGTGGATCCCTGATCTTGCTTTTGGTCACTGATTCCTTAATGTTTTCTCACCCCTTTCAGGTATTTGATTTGTTCGACACAAAGCACAATGGAATTTTAGGATTTGAAGAATTTGCTCGTGCTCTCTCAGTATTTCATCCTAATGCTCCCCTTGATGACAAAATTGACTGTGAGTTCCTGTGTTTTGTAAATTGTAAATTGATAATTTGGCTCTCTACTATAAATGCTAAATACTTAAATCTAAGTTCTGTTACATGATTGGCCTGATGGTCACAGGAGCCTTAGTAGCACCGTTTGCATGAATCCTGGGCCCCACCTTTGTGTTGTTTAGCACATTTCTTTTAGCCAAAATGACAATGTCCTGTGGCAGTGAATTTAAATAAAATTGGGTTTAAAAAACACCCCTCCTCCGCCATGTTCCCGAGTTATACGGGTAACCACCTGTGTCACTTTCAGCGAGATGCACATGGCTGTAGGCATGTGTCCTCGGCGCTCGTTGGCATGTCTTGAGGCAGCCAGACTTTTTTTTTAACATTAGATACAGTCAGGTAGGCCCCCAACTGTAGGGCAGCCAGCCTTCAGGGTGTTTCTCGGCTTGTGTGCAAGTAGTTTCTTCTTAATGCAATGCCACAGGGGCGGTCTTCGCATGAGTTATACTGGTTAGAGCAGTGTGCTTGGACATCTACAACTTCTTATTGCAATGCCCAGGGGGTGTCTTCCCCCCTGTGGTCGAGTTTTTTGTTTCCCCCCCACAGGTTGAGGGATAATTCACCACAATAACTTGAAGCTTATTTAAAATACCATTCCAAATTTTGGATGTAGTACTTGGATTCACTAATGTGTAGCCTATTCAACATTCTTTTAGTAATATACTGAGTTTATGGTAAAGCTGAGGTTTAACAAACTTATTTTATGTAATGCTCCTGCTTTTCCACTTGTATTTTTTAACGCTAAATTCTGAATGAAAAAACTTATATTGTTTCTGCAGTTTCATTCCAGCTGTATGATCTCAAGCAGCAAGGCTACATTGAGAGACAAGAGGTATGGAACTGTGAATAGTATTGCTATCACAATGGTCGACCCAAATATGGTAACATCATTAAAATCTGATATCATGGGGTAGCAGTAGTAGCATTGATAATGCCAGTTGAGTTAATAGCTTGATATAGGTGAACTCTCAGTTGTCTTCGTGGCATATTGTATTAGATTTTTTTCCCTTGAGGAATGACCAAGAAAAAATCATACCTGCTGTGTGTTCAATTGTCAAGAACTGTTTTTTTTTCCTTCATAAGAAATGCCGTCTTTGTTTTCTTTGTCTAGCCTTAATGGTTTATTGCGTTTGGCTTTCAGGTTAAGCAGATGGTTGTTGCAACACTTGCCGAGTCAGGGATGAATCTTTCAGATGAAATTGTAGAGAGTATAATTGACAAGGTTTGCTAAAGCTGTACATTTATGTTATGGTATATCCAATTTATCTGCATAGTGTAGTGCTCCTCCAGCGAGCTTTATATTATGTTTCAGACAGCAAGTTTGACCTGAAATGTCATATAAAGATGACAAGCGGGAGTATGTCTCAGAATGTTGTGTGTATTCCTCTATTCAACTACATAATATTGTTTCATACATACATTTCCAATAGAGTATTTGCGAGCATTATATTAAACTGAGGAGCTGTGCTGGTAAATATCTATCTAATTGTGACTTGTGAGACATGTGCCACGTCTTTCTTGTTTATTTGAGTCCAGAATATGATGCAGAAGTAGGCAAATGTAATTAGATGTACCATTATAACATTTTTTTGTTACTCTTTGGTGCATCATTTGAGAAAGCGCATTAGTGCTTATCTCTTATTTTCTACAGTCACTTGCGTCAAGAATCAAGATCGGAAGATGTCAATTCCATGAATGTATCATGTTTCTTTCTGGCTGCATTGTTCCCTGCTGTTGTTTGGCTTTATTGGGCCTGGCATGAGAAATAATCAGATTGTCATCCTCTTGCTTGTTGATATCAAATTCCCTCACTCATTTTGTTTTCTTTTGACATTACAAGACATTCGAGGAGGCAGACACAAAGCATGACGGAAGAATTGACAAGGAAGAGTGGCACAATCTAGTCAATCGGCATCCATCTCTGCTGAAGAACATGACTCTTCAGTACCTCAAGTAAGGAACATTCATGGCTGTGCGTATTGCTTGTCAAACTGTTATGTTTTATATAGTTCTGTCCTTTTTATGCTTAATCTTAAGAAGTCTGGGTACAGTGCCCTTTGCTTTAACTTAAATTTTTATATGGCTCCCTCTTTCCCTTAGCTAAAATATCATGTTGTAATGTTTCACAAAATCATCACAAAAATTCAGTTTAGAATTCATCTTTGATTTTGAGATCCAAAATACATAAGCACAACCACTGTCAGCACATGATGAACAGTGCGGGATTGACTGCTTGTCTATTTTGTTTTTTGACATCTCTGATGATTTTTTTTTTTAATTTTATCTCTGATGATTTTTGAACTGTATTGCTGCAACTAAACTTAACTTTATGTGTACTACATATATGATTTTTCGAAACATTGCAACATGATGTTTTAGCTACGAGAGCACCAAATAGGGTGATAGAAATTTTCATTTTTCTTAATTAAAGGAGTTAAGGAGTGATAAGATAAGATTTGTGTTGCACAATTTGGCACGAAGTGTTCAATATCTTGGAGAGGAAAACAACATAATTTAGTGTAGTGAGGGCATGTAACTGAAATGCAATAAATCAGGATTGCACTATTTCAATCACATAGACGACACGAAAGCGTACTGGCTTGCTAATTGCTATTGTTTGGGCTTCAGTGTAGTTCATATAAAAACTATGCCTTACAGTTGATAAACTTCCAAATTGTTTATATTTCTACTAGAAAATATGCTGAATGAGTTTTCGGGAAGGCAAACCACTGTCTAAGAACTTGTCAGAGAAGCATAGTCTTAAAAAAATATGAATCATGCTTTTTAAATTGACCTGTCCTTTTCTGGTTCCTAACTTTCTATGTTGGGCTGCCAGAGTTAACATATGATATGCTGTCAGTTCATAGTATAGCTCGCTGTTGTCTTTCTTCTCGAGACATCTCACAAGTTTGCATTGCTATAATTGGACAGGGACATTACCACTACATTTCCAAGCTTTGTCTTTCACTCTCAAGTTGATGATAACTGAGATTCATGGGATTATTTTTTTTTGACAAGAAACATCAGAAGATATGCTCGCGGGGTTCTGATATGGTTTTCATTTTTCAATATTGGGTTGTTGGATTGACCGAGGTTGTAGTGCTCCGAAGTATGTTCATGCTCAATTCTAGAAGACTCTTTTGTCAACCTTGTTTTTTTCATTTGCATGTCTGGATGCGCTTGGAAAAGATACGTAGGATATGTACAAAATTTCCCCTTTTTTGTTCTTTTGGCTGGCCCGCAATCGGATCCGGTTCTTAGAAGCTTGTCTTTTGTACAGGATAGAAACAACATTTTAAGGATTTATACTGTGCTTGGACTTATTTTCGTGCAGATTTTTTTTTTTTTTGGTTGAAGATGCGTACTTGTGTGATTCCATTAGTTTTCCAAAATATATTTGTTTTTTTTCCTCCAATTCATTATTTCTCCGTGGTGAATATTTTTTCTTAGTTTTTGAATACCATGCTTTTTTCTGATTTGACAGATATTTTCATGGTGAATATATGTATATTCCATGGAACAATATTTAGAGGTTCATATTGGAACACGCAAATTCAAGTGTCGCTCCGAAATTTGTATATGTTGTGGACAATCGAATTCAACCTGCAACCACAGAACCTTGCGTGGTAATAATACACGCCTCTCGTTTAGTCCCCATCCAGACCGAGCAATTAACAAGTGTGCGAGATTGCAAAAATCAGCAGGGCAATAAGAGAGAGAAGATGGCGCATTAGTGTTTTATGACCAGTCTCATTTCCAAGCCATTTTTTTAATTTTTTGGTGAATTGCAGTTTCAGTGGATTCTGGCTAGCAATGGATCCAAGTGTGCATCGGCACATGACAAGGGAAAAGAGTGAAACTATATTGAAAGTTCTAGTGAAACAAATCTTTATACAGAAACAAGTTACATCAACCTTGGTAATTGACTCACTATATAGCGGACTTAAGGCACTAGAATATCAGAGCAAGAACAAAAAGGGGATACTTAAACTAACAGAGACAGATGCTCGGAGCACTCCAATGGTGCTTATTGATCAGGATATGTTTGTTTTGGCTGATGATGTGATCCTTTTGCTTGAAAGAGCTGCACTGGACACACTACCACACCAACCATTGCCCACAAAAGATGATGAAGGATCAGCGTACCGCACAAAGGTATGCATGTTTCTTTGATCCCTTACACTGTTATACACATTGCTTTATATGGTAACGTCCATCCTAGATGATACCATCATGTGGGCGGTTGACTAGAACAGCTATGATGTCTGTTTTTTTACATGTTCAATATCAAATCTGAAAGTATTTTATTATGGTGTGCATTTTTTTTTGTTGTGCATAGGCCCACATATTTTGAAATTTTGGTCATATTACATTCAAAATTACTTTGACAAAATGAACTAAGTCATCCTAGCCCTACGCCTTTCAGCTTTGTACCATTTTGCTTTGGAATCGGGCCTTAATCTATGAGTCGTTTATGATTATTATCTTTTGTAGTTACAAAATGAGATGTACTTATTCATCATCGATGCTTCCCTACCAAATTTTATCTCTTTATGGGTTTTGTTCTACCGTATGTACGGATCCCTAACAAATCTCCTTACTTAGGATGACAGCTCAAGTGATGAGTTCGACAAAGATTCTAGTCAAGAGGAGTCATCAAAATCCGCGTGAAGCATTTGAAGCGTAGAATTAAAATTGGTATTGCAGCCAGTTGGGTTCGCCCTAAAAGTGGATGCATGGTGTTGGATCGAGTTTCAAAAGACGAAGCAAGAGCGTTGAAATTCGTTAGAGATGTGTGTGAGGCCGGCCATACCCAACCATATTCAGTACGGTGTGTGTGGGGGTGGACCGAACATTATTGGCCATATCCAACCATCTTCAGTACCGTTTGTTCGCTCATCAGGCAACAATTGTACCATCAGTACTGCGATTACCTGCAAAGATATTGCTTCTAATGTGTAATCTTTCTTCGTAATGAATATATTAGTACAGTTGTACCAAGCTAGTCTGCAAGCATTCATATGCCACTTTTCCCGGCATAATTACAACAATGATGGCAAAGCTTTTCGGTATCGATCGACACTGAGTGTATATATCATCATGGAGAACCCACCTAATAACTAGCTACTGCTCGTATATAATTCTCACTGATCCTATGTATTAATTAACATCGTTGCTACAGCATGAAAATATCAGTGGTTGATGCTGACTGAACAAATGAAATCATGGTGATGATGAGCTTTCAGTTGTGAGGCAAGGCCAAGACAGGCAGCAAAATGCCGTCAGCATTCATACTGAGCTGATCTGATCCATTTCCGAGGACAGATCTCTGCAGATCCAGGTGGGCCGACAAAGAAACAGCAGCCCCGTCCGGGCCCATCACGTGCACACATTCACACACTCACCTCTCCTCTTTTCTTTTCTTTTCTTTTCTTTTCTTTTTTTATCGAGACAACCTCGGAATCTTTAGCATTTCCGCCACTGAATCCCCGCGGAGAGGCTTTGGTAGTTGCCGTCGATTTAATTCTCGATCAAGCCGGGGATCATTCTAGAAATGTCTCCACTCATGTCAAATCAAATCAACCAATGTCTTTGTCCATGCATGGTTGATGGTTCATGCCCAAAAGCGAAAATCCAAAATCAAAGAAATGTAAATAATATCGAGTACCTCTAAACTCTTTTTTTTGCTTTTAAAAAAATCATCGAAAAATTTCCAAATCTCCCTATAAAAGGAGACAAAGCTAGGTGGGTGATTAGAAAAGCCATATTATATTCAATAATCAAGAGCCAGCACTCTCTCCACCGTGATCTGCCTACCCTGCTGCACTGCACTGCACACTCCCAGCCCAGCACAGCCGCACCAGCTCAGCTCAGCAATCATGGCTCGGCGCCTACTCCTCCTGCTCGCCGCCGCCGCAGCGGGCTCCTGGCCGCGTCGGCTGCATCGTCGCCGGTGGCTAGCGACTTCATCCGCAAGTCCTGCCGCGCGACGCAGTACCCGTCGGTGTGCGAGCAGAGCCTGGCGTCATACGGGGGCTCCCCGCCGCCGCGGAGCCCGCGGGGAGCTGGCGCGCGCCGCGCTGTCGGTGAGCGCGGACCGCGCGCGCGCCGCGTCCGCGTACGTGGGCCGCCTCTGCGGCGGCTCCGGCTCCGGGGTGGGTGCTCGCCGCGGCGCCGGCGGCGCGAAGAAGGGCTCTGGCTCTTCGGCGGCGGCCGCGGGCCCTGTGCGCGACTGCCTGGAGAACCTGGCAGACAGCGTGGGCCACCTCCGCGACGCGGCGCAGGAGATGGGCGGCGCCGGGATGTCCCGCTCCGGGACGCCCGCGTTCAAGTGGCACCTCAGCAACGTGCAGACCTGGTGCAGCGCCGCGCTCACCGACGAGAACACCTGCCTCGACGGCCTCTCCTCACGCGGCGTCGACGCTGCCACGCGCGCCGCCATCCGCGGCAAGGTCGTCCAAGTCGCGCAGGTCACCAGCAATGCGCTGGCACTCGTCAACAAGGTCGGGCCTGGGTACTAGCCCGTTTCTCAGGCCCAGGCCCAGCCCAGATACCGTCTGCCCCTAGCTCCGAGATGTTGCTTGTCGGTTAACTAGTTCAGTTTTCCTGCGTACGTATGTAGTATATGTTTTGCTTGTGTTGCGTAAGATAATATAGTTAAGGACGATAAGCTTGTATTATGAGTGGCGAGAAGTGTATGTACTCCTCTGTCCGATCCTGTCACGGAAAATAAGCTAAGTGTCATCATTAACATTGATATGGATATGGTCTTGAAAATATAAATTCGTTTACTCACTTTTACCAGTGTGGAGTAAATATTTTCCTTCACATAGCAACGTTTTTTATTTGCTAATGCTTGTCCCTTGATGCGTACCTTAAACAGATTATATTGGTTGTAGGATCCTTTTCAGATGGATACTATTAAGAAAGACGAAAGGTTATAGTATTTATTTTTATATTAGGCAAAGGAAAAGGAAAACAAAGGACTCTAGCCTTTTTAGATATATATACACACAAGCAAAATGTCACTCTAAGAACAAGTTTCCAAAAAAAATTTCTTATGGTACCAAAGAGCACTCTTCCTTTTCAAATTCTTGTGATAATAAAGATCCATCTTTTATTCATTGTGTAAGACGATGCATCTCTTAATGTATTGAGAAGTCTAGTACTAGTTTGGAAGGACTCGGACCACCTTGGTAATTGGGTGCATGACCACATTCTAAACTCCCACCTAATTAGTTGATTCCAGTTTGAGAGGACATGAACCACCTTGTTAGTTGTGTGCATGACCACACCTCGTTTGCTCCCACCTAGCCAGGCGACAAAGGCATTATATTTACACCCACTGATTTGAAATTTAAATGAAATCTCAAAATGTGACTACTATACATTAATTAATTACCCCCCTCTATCTATGAAGAGAAAGATGGTTGTATACATCTTCGGATGTAGAGGCCGGATTTTATTATCCATTATCTAAAAAAAATATATGAAGAGAAAGTTGAGCTTTCCGGATCTGGCGGAGCGAGAAGATTACACTTGTCCATTTGTGGATTCATCAAACTTGTGTTGCAAGGCGACGACGTCGCCACCGTTGCCCCGTACCTGCATGAGACAATTGCCCTGCGAACTCGATCTAGGCAAACCGTTCGACAGGCTCTAAGTAACAGGGTGTGGGTTCGCTCAATCTCCCAGGGGATCTCAGTCGACGCGACCATGGACTACATGCACCTTTGGTCGCTCGACGACGACATTCAGCTTTGCGAACAACCAGACAAAATCATTTGGCACTTGACCACGGACGGGCAGTACTCGGCCAAATCAGCATACAACATGCTGCACGCCCGGGCGACCAAAATGACCGGGCACAAACTTGTGTGGAAGAGCTGGGCACCCATGCGAATCAAGATCTTCCTCTGACTCGCACTCATACGGAGGCACTGGACAGCTGACCGCCGCGCGAGGCACGGGCTTGACACTAGAGGCCTCTACTATCTTTGCAACCAGGAGCAGGAATCAATTGACCATATCAATGTGACATGTTCCTTCTCGAGAGAGGTATGGTTCCATGTCTTCCAGGCGCTCCGCATTCAGCTATCGGCAATGGCACCTTCCGCACTAAGCCGGTGGCGACGCGTGCGTTCGACCACCACCAGGGATCGTCAAAATGGCTTGGACTCCCTCTTCGCCCTGGTATCTTGGCTGTTGTGGAAAGAACGCGGCGCAAGACTATTCAGAGAAGCAACAACTCCCGTCGCCGAGATGATGCAACTCATCAAGATGGACGCTGATCAATGGAGTAGGGCCGGGGCAAAAGGGCCTGGAGGCGCTGGCGCAAGCCTAGACGTAGTGCCAATGTTTTTAGGAACGTCAATAGCTACCAAAAAAAAACGTCGGGAGCGGTACTCCTGTAACTCAAACTATTTCTCCTTCTAATACAGAGATGTGCACAGTCGTGCATATTCGAGAAAAAAAAATCAAACTTGTGTTGCCCTAACCACTAGAAGGAAGGCAAGCTGACAGTGATGGCTGAACAACGTTGGCAATCTAAAGCTGCGGTACAAGAGGCGTGCAGCTCATTAATCGTGGTTGTCGTACATAGCGGTGGCGCCGTCCCCTGCCGCCGGTCTACACTCGTTTAAGAGAATTAGTTAAGCTGGGCTACACACATACTACGACTACGAGCGTAGTACTTTGGCCAACTACGACTACGAGCGTCTTGTTTTGCAGCCGATGCGTTTGGACGCACTTATTATAGGAAGGACCCCACAAAATTTTGGGTGATCCGTCACTTGCTTACGTGGCCACATGGCCTTGAAGTCTTAGACCCGCGTGGGGCATGCTTTGCATGGCGGTGTCAGACTGTCAGTGAAATTCTATTTGCTCCTGCCGGTTAAGAAGTTATTTAACCGTGTTGGCCGGCATAAAAAAGTAGGGACTATGTACTACTCAATAATAAGATGCAAATCAAATGGCACATAGATCATGCTCCTGGACCAATTTTGTTTGGTGCCATGCATTATGTAATTGCTTAGTGCCGGCAAAAAAAGGACCAAACACTCAAAAAGAACTTTAACAAAGTGTTTGCTCCTCGACCATTTATATCAACATTTATATATATCTAGCCTTGAGATGAGATGGTGGTGACCGGTGGCATTTCTTCTTCCATATTGTCAAGAAGTGCATATGCCACCAAGTAAATATTAAGCAAACAGAGATCAAAATAGTTATACTAAATGACAACCTCAACACACCACAGTGAGATTGCAATAGAGTGCAAGAGAAAAGCTTAAAATTTTAAACTAGAATTAAATGAACTGAAGATGTTCTAATTAAAATTTTAAACTAACAACCAAAGCCTATGTAAAATAAGGGATCCCAACCACCTTGACGCTTAAATTCTTCTACAAAAGCAATCTAAGAAGTTCTTAGATCTATCATAGCTAATAAAGTTATTAACAGAATTCACACTAAGATGTAGGCCCTTAAGAGCAAGAAGTAAATCTATGGTAATCACTCTACCATGTAATCTTGGTTATCATTCAAGAGAACTTGCACGCCAAAAAATGGTGAATGGCTCCATTTTTCTTTTCTTGTTACGAGCACTCTTCCTTTTCAATTTCTTGTGATAAAGATACATCGATCTTTTATTCATTGTATTGAAAAATATCGTATGCAGTTTGGAAGAACTGGACCCATCTTGGTAATTAGGTGCATGACCACACTCTAAACTTCCACCTAATCGGTTGATTCCAGTTTGAGAGGACATGAACCACCTTGCTAATTGTGAATCTTGGTAGTTCCCGTAGTACTCTGGTTAGGAGCCAAGAAGATGACACTTGTCCATTCGTGGATTCATCAAGCTCGTGTTGCCCTCCATAGCCAACGGAAGGAAGGCAAATTGACAGTGATGGCTGAACAACGTGGGCAATCTAAAGCTACGGTACAAGAGGCTTGCAACTCATTTAATCGTGGTCGTCGTAGCGGTGGCGCCGTCCCGTGCTGCCGGCCGGTCTACACGGGAGACACGTTCTTCCATTCCATGGCAGAGCCTTTAGGAGGGCTAGTATATTACCCGTTCTAACGCTATAGTGATATTTAGAACTGCATAAATTAAACAACCAAAACAGTGTATGCTCGGGCAATATTAAAAAATAATTAATCACATATTATAATATTAAAATACAACAAGGTGAGAACATAGGCACAAAAGTACATTGTCTTGCTATGGACATGACATTCATTTACTATATAAAAATGTCTTTTTTTTTTGAGAAATACTATATAAAAATGTCATGTAGCTCACTCTTCTCTTTCAGTTCCCCAATTCCAACATAATTTTGCAAACACTAAACCATATGCAACATTTTAAGAAAATCTATTTGAGCTCTCGTGAGGCAAGGATAACAACAAACTTTATAGCAGGGGCAGGCACCAGTAGAGAACATGGCTACAATACCGGTGCCCAACCCCATTTAATACCGGATTTTGGAACCGGTATTGCCACTCCGGGACTAAAGGTTGTTAGTCCCGGGTTAAGCAACCGGGACTAGAGCCCATCCTCAGAATTAAAAAAATGAAATGAAATCTTGGAGCCCTCGCTTGTAGTGTGTGAGATTCAAACCTAAGACCCATTGCATAGCATGTAGATTTCTTACCAACTCAGCTGCCCCCGCAATGTGACAACATCCTAGACGCACTCCTTTTGAATTGACTCATATGGGGCCTTTAATCCCGGGTAAAAAACCTTTAGTCCGGATTGGTAACACCAACCGGGACTAAAAGACCCCTTTAGTCCTGGTTGGTTTTACCAACCGGTACTAAAGGTTGGAGGACCTTTAGTCCAGGTCGATAACACCAACCGGGACTAAAGGATGTCTTTTTTAGTCCCTTGGTGTTACCAATCCCGGACTAAAGGTCCTCCTCTGCAAAAGTTGTTGGTGTAGTAGTTAGGCAGGGGATTTTAGTCCCAGTTGGCATGGAGCTAACAACCGGGACTACTATATATTCTTTAGTCCCGGGCTTAAAAATGTCAGAGACTAAAGTTCTAGATCGAAAGTTCGTTTTCTACCAGTGAGGTTTCCTTGTTCCGCAGCCCATGCGTTTGGACATAGGTAGAGGCGTGTGTGTTTTTGTCAGGTGAGTTTCGGTAACTGTGGCCCGTGGGTTGCCGTTCCATATTTCCTGTATTTAAAAGTTTTTTTCTATTTATAAAAAACACGTTTTTTTAATAACAATATAAAAAGCACGTTTAGGCGTCGTTTAAAAAGCAACGTATGCAGAGGCCTCGTGCAATTATTCGAAGGAAGGACAACCCAGTTGAAAATAATAAAAAAAAAACAGTTGCGTAGCAGAATTTGTGGAGACCTGTCAGTTGCTTACGTGGTCACATGGCCTTGGAGTCTTGGACCGCATGCTTCGCATGGGCGGTGTCAGACTGTCAGTCAAATGCTATTGCACTGTTTCATTCGGCCGACATGCATATGGCGTCTTTCCATTTCCATTAACTTAATTAACCCACTGCATTAGCCGGTATAAAAAATGGGTGGGGATTGTGTAGATGATCGGTTTGGATTGTGGACTATTACTCAATATAAGGTGTAAATCAATGGCACATAGACCATGCTCCTGGACCAATTTTGTTCGGTGGCCATGCACGATGTAATTGGTTAGTGCCAGCAAAAGAAGGGCCGTACCAACAGTCAAAAAGAAGTTTAACAAAGTGTTTGCTCCTCGACGAGAGAAATGAAAGACAGAAAGCTTTGACTTAAATCTGACCATGAACCACTCGACTCCACCACAATGCATCAAGTGAAGTCGGGCCATAATTTCAGACCAATAATTCAACACAACATATATGACCATGAGATGAGATGGTGGTGATTGGTGACATTTCTTCTCCCATATTGTCAACAACTGCATATGCCACCAACTAAATAACAGCCCTAACACACCACAGTGAGACTACAATAGAGGGCAAGAGAAAAACTTAAACTAGAATTAAACGGATTGAAGAGATTCTAATTAAAATTTTAAACTAACAGCCAAAGCCTATGTAAAATAAAATCCCAAACACCTAGAAATCCAGACACCTCCTCTCTCCTCCGCTCGCTCCGGTCTCCGCCCTTTCTTCCTGCCGACCCCAAAAGGGCAACGAAATCCAGACACCTCTCCCATCTCGCCCTTCCTTCCTTTCTTTCCTACTCACACACTCCCCTACCCTCCACTACTACTCACACACCACCACCCCATCGGGACAAGAAAATCCGAACAAGGTAGGGCCGTCGCCGCCACAGCCGACCCCCCGCCACCGCCGCCGCCGTGTAGATCGCGGCCGGGATCTACTGGCCGCCAGGGCACGGGGTCAAGTGAAAGACAGAAAAGCTTTGACTTAAATCTCACCATGAACCACTCGACTCCACCACAATGCATCAAGTGAAGTCGGGCCATAATTTCAGATCCAACATATATGACCGTGAGATGAGATGAGATGGTGGTGATTGTTGACATTTCTTCTCCCACATTGTCAACAACTGCATATGGCACCAACTAAATAACAACCCTAACACACCATAGTGAGATTACAATAGAGGGCAAGAGCAAAACTTAAACTAGAATTAAACGAATTGAAGAGGTTCTTATTAAAATTTTAAACTAACAACCAAAGCCTATGTAAAATAAAATCACAGACACCTTGACGCAAAAGCAAGGCAAGAAGTAATGCAAGATCATAAGAGCGGCATAGAGACAAGTCAATTTGGGTTGTTGCCACAACCATGCCTAGTCTTTTTTGGACCACCAAAGAGTCACCAAGACTTACAATTATGCTCCACTTCTCCACCGTAGAATAGCGGGATTCAAACTAGGAACATAAGTTTTGCGTAGCAATCATCAACAGTAAAAAGTATTCAACTCTAATTAAAATAAATCAAACCAAAGAGCATTGGTAGCCCTCAAGGCTAACTCTCAAATCTCACTTTTTGGATTGTTGTTGTGTTGTTGTTTTTTTTTTTTTTTTTTTTTGAAAAGCTTTTGGATTGGATGGCTCTCCTAAGGCCTAATTCACGCCATGGCAAATTGCCAGCTTGTTCATCGGCTGCTGGGCCTTTGGCACGTCTTGAAGTAGCCCACGCTGACTGCCGCCGGCCCGCCATGGTCTCCTACCGGGCCGAGGCCTGGACGCAGATCTCCAGCCAGGGACCACTTGGGGGCGTTTCGTACAAGAAACAGGAAACGGAAACGGAAACGGACAGCGCAGCAGTAGCAGTAGCAGCGGCGGCGGTTCGAATTTTGAAACCCTCCCCGAATCCGTCCATTTTTCCCTCTCCTCTCTCCTCCGCTCCTCTCCTCTCCTCTCTCCTACGCCGCTCCGGTCTCCGCCCTCTCCTCCGGGGCGACCCCAAAAGGGCAACGAAATCCAGACACCTCTCCCATCTCCCCTTCCTTCCTTTCTTTCCTACTCACACACTCCCCCTACCCTCCACTAGTACTCACACACCACCGCCACCCCGCCGGGACAAGAAAATCCGAACAAGGTAGGGCCGCCGCCGCCACAGCCGACCCCCGCCACCGCCGCCGCCGTGTAGATCGCGGCCGGATCTACGGCGCTGGGGCACGGGGGTCCCCGGATCGACGACGCCTCCGCCGCGGGTGAGCCTACCTTCCTTCCTTGCTTGCCTCTTTCTTCCCGGCCTCGCCTGCACTTCTTGAGCGTTCTTGTTCGGGTTTCCTCCTCTTCTCGCTGGCTCCAAGAACCTCGGGGGGTTAGGCTAGGCTAGGCGTTCTTTCTTGGAGGGGAGAGGGAGAGGACTCGTGGGTGGGGGCTGGGACGGGGCCAAGAAACCCCCTTGCGCCGCCGGCCTTTGACTTGACCGTCCTAAGAGTCGAGGACGAGCCATTCTCATTCTTTCTGGGAGCGGATAAAGCTTCTTTTTGGGTCCGATTGTCCTTGTCCTGGACGGGCTCGTGGTGCTTGCGGTACGGCGGAGGTACTAATCTAGCCTCCAAAGAAACGCCGACCCGTCCTCGTTGCGGGCGGATTATGTGGTCTGACCATGGTGCATTCTTGATCCGGATGTTTTTCATGTGTCGCAGCCTCAACTGTTGCACCCACCCGTCCGTTTCATGCAGCATTCCCTCAGAGATCCAGATAATTCTTTTTACGACGAGAGAGAAACTGCTTCTACAAAGGAGAAAAAAAAAAAAAGAAATTTGGGGTGCAGATTTGTCCCACAAGATGAAATAGATTTGGCCAGGTCCCAAGTTCAGATTATTATTTCTGTTTAAATTCTGGGTTTCTCGTTCTTTTTGTTTTAAATATTTCCTCAGATGATATCTTGAACAAACCAGATATGTGGTGCTTTTGTGATTGATATATGCCCTGTGCTGTGCCGGTTTGTTCTTCCTTTGAGTTACAGGTTTAAAACATGAATAGTTTGACATTAAATCTCTTGAATATAAATATCGTTTCAATGTTCATCAACCTATCCATCAAGTTTTGTTACAAACTTAAACGATGTTGCTCTTCAGTTGTTGACTTTAGCCATTTTACAATGATTCCTATGTCCATTGTACCTTTCATTTGCTCAGCTCCCCAATACTATAATTGCTCATTATATGAAGTCACAGTCCTTTTATTTTACAACATTCAGGTTCGGATGGCTGCCCAAAAAGAAAACCCCGAGCTCATTGCTTGTCAAGCACCTAATGGACGAATCACGCGAGCTCGAGCCGCTGCAAATCGTTCAAGTGTTGGAGCTTTCGCATTTGTTCCTAAACCTCCTGTTCCTTTGACTGCAAAAGCTGAACGAAAACCGACTGCACAAGGGAAGACAAAAAGGGGTTCTTCATATGACAACACCGGTGCAAGTGCTGCAATTTCAGGTCCCCAGCCTAAGAGGCGCGCAGTACTCAGGGATTTGACCAATTTGCGTAATGTTAACTCTACCAAAACTTCTGCTGCTGCATCGAAGCTTCAGGTATCAAGATATTCCCTGGAAAATTGTATTACCTCACAATGAGTTCTTGATGCGTACTGTTTCCTAAACATTGCAAATGTAGTAGAGTGACAAGCTTAACTCTTTTTTTTTTCCAGACAAGGCCTTCCCTAAGGACTGGAAGAACCGTGAGCAAAGGCAAGCAGTGCACTAAAAGGATTACTAAAATACCCCCACCAGCTGGTAATGGAAGTTCATTCACAAATGATTCAGGCATTGCTGAAGAAACACAAGAGGAGAAACTTTTGGCACAGAGAAAAGAACCTATTCTATTGCTTGAGAACAGGGCCTCACTGTCATTGCAAAATGTTGATAGGAACAGGAACAGTGCTTGTCATGAGGCATTCTTTAAGGAAAGAAATGTCAGGGATATATGTGAAACTTCTGTGTCAAAGAATGGTCAGTTCCATTTTCTTTTTGAGCTTGATTATTTGCTCGTAAAGATTTGCCACCATCATAGCTACACTGAGCCTGTATAGTGTTCAAACATTTCTTACCTTAATATGTTACAAAATGCAGCAGCTGGCACTCTTGCTTTTACTTGAGTATAATCATGATGGTCTTTCTGGAGTATTAGAAATATGAAGAAACTAACGCTTCCTGCTAATGTTCTTTATTTTGTCACTTCTGAGATATCTGTAGATAGTCTTAACGTCTCCAATTAGTGGCATCTGCTAAAGATTCTGTATTTTCTTCCAGGGGACTCTTCTGTGTTAGACATTGTAGATATCGATAAAGATAATGGCAATCCTCAAATGTGTGCTTCCTACGTTGTAGAGATATACTCAAACCTAATGGCTTCAGAGGTATGCTGTTGTACTTTTTTTTTTTTTCAAAACAGAAATTCTGTTTAGTTGTACTGTTTAGGCAGAATTCTATTTTTATTATATTTCAGATGGTATGTTAAGCATGTAAGAACTCCAGATTTAGATTTCTTTTCTATATTCTTGGCACATTATGCTTGTTTAAACGCTGTCTTTATTTTTATGTTTATGTCATTCCACAGCTTATGAGAAGACCCAGTCCGATTTACATGGAGAGTTTGCAACGGGACATCACTAAGGGAATGAGAGGAATACTCATTGATTGGCTTGTGGAGGTTGTTATATCTATAATTCTATCTGGATCTCTGCAACTTTCCAAACATGATTTATTCAACTGCGTTCTTAAATTGCTATCAAATGATTCAACTGCAGTGTTTCATATCATTCTCTGCATAGAAACTGATGCACATATCTGCCAAATGTGAATTATGACCCCCAACAAATCGGAGAATTACTGTTATTTGATGCCAATAACATGAGATAAATTATATTATATGTTTGAGTCAGTTGTCGATGATCCTTTTATCTTTTGTTCTTGCAGCACTGCCTGAGATATTATTGTGGCAAAATAATGTTTGCTTTCTTTAGAGACAAACAATCTTTGTACATCTCATACACATAGAAGCATCTAGTTTGTCTGTCTTATCTTATGAAAATATTGTATGCATTTTACTGTTTACTTCCGACTTCTCATGACTGATTGTGTTATATATTGTCTCTGTCATAGGTTTCTGAAGAATACAAGCTTGTTCCAGACACGCTGTACCTAACTGTATATCTTATTGACCGGTTTCTTTCTCGAACTACATTGAAAGACAGAAATTACAGCTTCTGGGAATAACCTGCATGCTTGTTGCCTCGTAAGTTTTATGCTCTAGCCATTTTATTTTTTAGGTGGGAAACTATAAAGTACATAGATGTAACATAAGAAGTTTTCCCTACAAGCTAGGCTAGTTTCCTCTTTGGCAATGGCTGATGTAATGAATAACTCTGTAAGTAAAGTAAATTTTTAATTCATTTGCAGAAAGTATGAAGAGATATGTGCTCCACGAGTTGAAGAATTCTGTTTCATAACCGACAATACATACACAAATGCAGAGGTATTTGTTTCATGTGAAGTTGGGGAAAAGCTAATTACATATATGGAAGCATGAATTTGTATCTGATAACCCCCTGATCCCGTAGGTGCTGAAAATGGAGTGCCAAGTGCTGAATGACCTGGGATTTCATCTTTCTGTTCCAACAACAAAAACATTTCTCAGGTTACCTTTCCCAAATATGCCTAGTATCTCTTTTCTATTTGGAAATCACTGCACCTTTACTAACATGTATCCGGTTTTTATTTTATTTATTTATACCAGGAGATTCCTTAGAGCGGCACAAGCGTCTCGTAAAGTAAGATTAACATCAGATCTTACAGCAACAGTTTTCATTCAAGTTACGCCTACATGTTTGATCTCGGTGCTAAATTCTGAATTTTATGTGCAGATTCAATCTATGACTTTGGGATTTCTGGCAAATTATCTTGCCGAGTTGACTTTGACCGATTATGAGTTCTTGAAATTTCTTCCATCATTGGTGGCAGCATCGGCTGTGTTTCTTGCTACATGGACACTTGACCAATCTGACCAACCATGGGTACGCATGAAAAGCACTTGGTACATGCAGCAGTACATGTTTTAAAAAAGAACTTGGTTTTATCTCTAATCTGTGGCTATTCAATTATGTGCAGAACCAAACTCTAGAGTACTACACCTCTTACAAATGCTCTGACATTCAATTATGTGTCTGTGCTCTACGGGAACTGCAGCATAACACCAGTAACTGTCCTCTTAACGCCATCCGTGAGAAGTACAGACATCCAAAGGTATGCAACCACATTCTTAAGTGAAGTGATCAGTTTCACTTTGGTACAGCAAGTAAAACTCATGTTTTTCCACTTAGCTCCTAAAAGGAGGGCTGTCTAACGTAACATCTGGAATCTTCTAACACTGGCTGTTCTGTTGCAGTTTGAGTGCGTAGCAAACCTAACTTCACCGGAGCTCCCTCGGTTGCTCTTCAGCTGACACGCCAATGACATCGATTAATCAGCAACGTTAGCTGCAGTCGTAGCTCAGGCTGCGTTAACATTATTGTAGCATCCCCCTCCCCCTTTTCCCATTTTGTCTGGTTTGCGTTGTGTTTTCTCATCGAGCTGTTGTGTCCCGGCCTTTTTCAAGTCGCAAGTATAAGAAGAAAGACAGACAGGATGGCTCGTTAGCTTTTGGTTTGACATAAGGTTTACCCTATTGTAAACAACAGTGTGTGTAGTGGCTTGGGCTGTTATTAACTGTAAGATGGTCCGGCTTGTGTAACAAACAACGGAATGCTGTTTGTTTTGACATAATTCGTTCATTGTTAGCTTCGGAATGGAAATTAGTTTATTGCCAAGCGATTACTTTCTGTCTGGAAGGAGATGAGGAATGCCTGCTTGAGTGCTTGTTGTAGCATGTGCCTGATAGAGGAGGGGCAACCTGTGTGTGACCTGTAGAGAGCACGCGTACATGCAATGAGGCCCGGAACACCTGATTCTGGGAATTGTGCTTGTATATTAATTGTTTTCATCTGTTGTGCTATACATGAGTATCTTTTCTTTTACTGACGATGAAAAAAGATGGTGTGTGCCACCCAAAATTTGACTATGTATTGTGGTTGACAGTTTCTAGTTTCCATTTGATTAATTAAGATTGTCCTCGACTGAACCTGAAGCGCAGAGGAATGAGGAGAGATACGTGCTATGTGTGGGCGCCTAGATGAGGACGGTGGCTACTTAGTTTTCAAGTGCAAGATTGTCCGCAAACTGTGGATGGAAATACAGCTGAAGCATATCAGGGCCCAACTGGTCTTGGCTTTGTTCAGCTAAACAAGTCCTGGAGTGCATTCTGAATCTTGAGGAGGAGGTACAATGCAGAGTTGTATATTTGTGGTGGTCAGAAAGATGCTGTATTGGTGAAGGAGAAACACCCAGAAGCAGTGCGCAGCTGGTTCAGTACAATGGCTCTATTACGGAGGACTTTTCAGCAGTGAAGCGGCGGCAAAAACCTGAACTAAGCACAAACTGCGCCAAAACCGTGTTTGAGCAGACCTCGGAACGGAGTGGTGAAACTGAATTGCGATGGTGCATTGAGTCGAGCCGTAGCGGTGTCTGGGGCTGTATCTTGGGGGATCATCAAGGAAATGTGATTAGCTCGGGCTTTGGGAAGTTGGCAAAAGCGTTAGAGCCGGCTTATGCAGAGATCATAGCCTGTCTGTGTGCTGTCCAAAGAGCAGCCGAATTGGGCATTCAGAATCTGATGGAGCCAGCAGCAGTAGTCAATGCGCTGGTGTCCACGGACATGGGTAGGAGTTGGGCGAGTGATTTGCTTTGGGAGCCCAGAGATATAGGTACGCTCTTGTAATTTTGCCTTTGTGACAGTAAGCTCGTAATCCACGATCTTGTAATTCAGTAGCTTATAGCTTAGCTGCCCACGGGGCTGGCTTATGTCTAGGCCCTTATTGTACCCCAGGTTTGGTGGCCAACGATTTGGCCCCTGTTAATGCAGATTTCACCACAAATTCACCACATTGTAATTGCCTGCCTAGTAGTAATAACTCAGTTGTTCTTGTTAGGCCATGTTTAGATCTATTAGCTGCCTGCTAATAGTCATTAACTAACTAAATAGCTCATATGTATAACTTATTAGCAAGTTTGGTTCAGGTAGTGAGATACCATAATCAGTTTGCACCTCCTGAAACATATGGACAGAGAGGCAAGGCTTTACTATTTCTATTTCCGTGTGTCACATCCTGATGCAAAGTGGTGAATCAACCGCCGATTTGATTCATGGATGCCTTCCTGTCCAGGAAGGGGCCGAGGCGAGGGAGGGAACCAACAGTGGGCACCTATGGTGGGGACACAAGAACAAAGGGAACCTGGACCTGGCCGCCGGCCGGCCTTACCGATTCCGCCGCTGCAATGGAATCTATGGTGGGGGCAGGTCTACCGGTCGCCTCGCCGGTGACATCAGGCATGAGATGAGATGGTCTGGCGCTGGCGCTGGCGCTGGCGCTGGCAGGCGCCCTGTGCCCATCGCCTTTTTCGCGCCGCGGCTGCGAATGCGGATGCGGATGCGGATGTGGATGTGGATGCCTCTCGTCTCGTCCATACACCACCCCACGACTCGACCGCCGTCGCCGTCGCCGTCGCTGGCCGAACTAGCACAAGCTGCGCCAAAACCATGCTTGAGCAGACCTCCGAACGGAGTGGTGAAACTGAATTGTGATGGTGCATTCAGTCGAGCCGTACCGCTGGCTGGGGCTGTATCTTGCGGGATCATCAAGGAAATGTGATTAGCTCGGGCTTTGGGATGTTGACAAAAGCGTTAGAGCTGGCTTATGCAGAGATCATTGCCTGTCTGTAGGCGGTCCAAAGAGTAGCCGAATTGGGCATTCAGAAAACATTCCTGGAATCTGATGCAGCCAGCAGCAGTCGTCAATGCGCTGGTGTCCACGGACATGGGTAGGAGTTTGGCCAGTGGTTTGCTTTGGGAGTCTACACTCTTGTAATTTTGCCTTTATGAAGGTAAGCTCATAATCCACTCTCTTGTAATTCAGTAGCTAATAGCTTAGCTGCTCACGGGGCTGGCTTAAGTGTAGACATGGTGTCGATCTGGGACTACATCCCTTATTGTACCCAGGTTTTGGTGCCAACGATTTGGCGCCTGTTAATGCAGATTTCTTCCTGTTAAAAAAAATAATTGTAAAAAAACTCTCAGTGACAACTCAAACAAATTCACCACATTGTAATTGCCTACCTAGTAATAATAACTCTGTTGTTCTTATTAGGCCATCTTTAGATCTATTAGCTGCCTGCTTGAATAGTTATTAGCTAGCTATAAATAGCTCATATGCAGCTTCAAAAAACAAGCTCATATGTAACTTATTAGCTACTCCAGTTTGGTTCAGGTAGTGAGATCCAGTTTGCACCTCCTGAAACATATGGAAAGAGAGGCAAGGCTTCACTATTTCTGTGTGTCACATCCTGAAGCAAAGTGGTGAATCAACTGCCGATTTGATTCATGGATGCCTTCCTGTCCAGGAAGGGGCCGAGGGAGGGAGGGAACCAACAGTGGGCACAGCTATGGTGGGGACACAAGAACAAAGGGGGCCTGGACCTGGCCGCCGGCCGGCCGGCTTTTCCGATTCCGCCGCTGCAATGGAATCTATGGTGGGGGCAGGTCTACCGGTCGCCTCGCCGGTGACATCAGGCATGAGATGAGATGGTCTGGCGCTGGCGCTGGCGCTGGCAGGCGCCCTGTGCCCATCGCCTTTTCGCGCCGCGGCTGCGAATCCGGATGCGGATGTGGATGTGGATGCCTCTCGTCTCGTCCATACACCCCACCACGACCACCGTCGCCGTCGCCGTCGCTGGCCGGCTGGCCCCTCCCGCCTTTCCCGATTGAATGAGCCAAACCATCGAAAGCTGCCGCATTGATGGCCGGCCGGCCACCCGGCCCCGCACCCTGCAACCGACGGATGCCTACTTTTCGCTCCACCAGACGTTCCCTGCCGGCGCCAGAACGGTCCACGGCGCGCCATAGTAGGCTTTATGGCGCCGGGACATGTGGAGAGACGGCAGAGGAGACGACGCGACAGGAAGAGGACGCCGCGACATGCATACCGGCTGCGCTGGCCAATCGTGGACAATCGTGGAGAGACGGCAGACGATACGACACGAAACCTCGCCGATGATCGAGAAGCATGAGGCTGCCATGGCTGACCGCCCGGCGAGGCAGGCAGCGACATCGACATGGATGGCGGCCATCCATGTGCACGGTACAGGAATATAGGATCCCCGGGGCAAGATCCGGTAGCCGACCGCCGCAACAAGCAAGCATAGTTTTAAATCTCCGGCTATAGCCTCCGCTATCTCCGGCTATAGCTGTTTGAGAAGGATTTAAATAAAGATATTTCATGTACAGTTAGGTCTTACCGTCGATATATACCGATATATAGCCGCCATATAGCCTATTTTGAGACATGGAAAGCTAAATGTCTTGGCCGACTATTTAAAACAGGGCAAGCAAGTCGCCGCCAATCGTGGACATTCCCCATTCCTCGCGTTCCTTTCCACTCATCTTGGAGTACTTTCGAGGTCGTGTCTCCTCTGAATGCATGTATGTATGCAACACGAATATGCCATGCCGTGCCGTGCCAGGAACAGTCTAGAAACACTGAACTCATCTGCCGTAGTATGTATTTGTGGTGTCTAGAAACCAACACTACAATCTCATCTCAATGGAATAATCCAACTCGCTCGCTAATAGAATGAAAACTCTGCAACCATGGAAATGTGAACAAAAAATGTTGGAGTCGGCTCATGAGCACCAGGAGGAAGATGGCCATGTCGTCTGTACAGCACAGCACGTGTAGCGAATCCATCCAACGAGCATGCAATCCAGAGCTAGCATCCCAGACGACGTGGCGGGAAGCTCTTCGCTCGCTGCTGCTGCTACTCCGCGCGCGGCATCCGTGGCAGCACGTGCAGCGCCACGACCCGCTTCCCGGGCGGCGCGGCCACTTCCCAGACTTGGGGCCGAGGCCGGGGCGGCGCGGCGGCGTGTCCACCCCACCGCCGTGATGGCGGCGGCGGCGTTGGTCTGCAGTGCGCCACGTCGACGACGACCACCTTCTCGCCGCCCTGGGCCGCGACGCACACCCGTCCACCTCCTCCCGCCATCTCGGTGGCGCCCTTGAGCCGCTCCGACTCCACCACGGTCCGCCACCGGTCCCCGGCCCAGTCATACACGTTCAACGCGCCGCGCTCCTCGTCCACCACGAAGACCATCGCCTCCTCCTCGTCGTCACCACCACCACCACCAGTGGCAGCCGCCGGACCTTTCCAGCCGGCGAGCATCCCGGGCGGCATGTCCTCCCACCTCGCGGCACGCAGGTCGAACACCGCGCCTTCCTTGGCGCCACGGCCACGGAGACTGACCATGCACACCTTCCCCGCCGCACACACCACCTCCGCCGCGTCACGGCAGAACCGCGCGTCCCGCATCGGCGGGATCGGCTCCCACCCGCCGCCGCCGCCGCCGCCACCGACGGACCACTAGCAGCAGGGTCCCACGTGGCGCCAGACCGTGCGTCGCTGGCGTCGTACCCGGCGCCGACGCCACCGGCCACGAACACGCGCCCACGAGCCGCGCCCGCCGCGCACCACCGGCGCGGCGCGAACGGGAACCTTGGACCCAGCCGCCACGCTCGCGTGACCGGGTCGAAGACCACGGGACGAGGCAGCGCCGGAGCCAGCGACCGCGTGGACCCGGCCACGAGTACGAGCTTCCCACCCGCGGCCACGGACTGGAGCGGAGCCGCCGCGAGAGGAAGGACGGGTGCCATAGTCTCGGTGGCGGCGACGGCATCGGTGGCGCAGGTAGGTCGTCCCACCGTCCCGATACCGCGTCGTAGGCCGCGAACGAGACTCCGCCGGTGCCGGTGCCGGAGGAGGAGGAAGAGGTGGAAGCGGAGGCGTCGTCGAGGACCGCGTAGAGCGAGAGGAACGCCGGGAACGATGGTGAGTAGAGGAGGCGGCGCCACGGGCGGCAGACGGCGTGTAGGAGCCGCGGTGGGAGTGGGGATAGGCAGAGCTGAGCCAGGTGGTCCGGCAGGCCAGGGAGCAGGGGCTGTTGATGTTGGTCCTCCTCCTGCTCCGTCGTCTTTGGGTCCGCCGGCTTGGTGTCCATGGGCGCCGTGGCGGCCGTGGTGCGGTGTTGTTGGTCGTCCTGGCCCTTCTCCTGCGGCGTCTTTGTCTCCGGCTTCGTGTCCTTGGGCGCCGGCGCGGTGGCGGCCGTGCGGTGCCGCTTGTTGGGCTCAGCGGCGGCCTGCCAGTAGGGGCGCTTGGCGGCGGCGGGCGCAGCCATGGCGAGAGCTAGTGGTGGGTACTAGTAGTATAGTAGTAGCTAGGCGGGGCCGCCGTCGTCGTTGCTTGTGCTCGCACGTCGGAGGAGGAGTATTATATGGCGGCGTGCGTGAGCATGGTGTGGTGGCCGACGGCGATGTGGCGTGGTGGTGGTGGTGGTGGTGCAGTTAATCCGGAAAGGTGCCGCCGCATGGGAAGGACAGCACGGGGCCAGGCCAGGGGAGGAGAGGAGGACGGAGCGGAGGGCGGGAGGCCGACTAGTTGTAGGGAGAGGGAGCTGCCAGCCATCCCCGGTCTTGTTTTGGACAGGCGGGCGGGCGCCGGCAGCGGCAGCTCGAGTGAGTTGAATGGATGAGCAGGCAGCAGGTGGCGGCCTGGCGCTCGCTCGTGCTCCTGTGTCGTCGTCCTCTCAACTGGATTGGTGGATTGATTTTCCTTTTTGGACGAGTCGGCTTGGTCCACGCGGTCGGTCGGCAGCATGCACGTTGTCGCACAGGGCCATACTGTCAGTCAGCGCCCATCGTCGCTTGCCAAGAGCCCAAGACCTTTTCGACTTTACGACCTCGCTTCAACAAGCTTTTGATCATGTGATTTGCGATCATACTATTATTCAACTATCCTTTTCAAAAAAAAAAAAAAAAAAAAAAACTATTATTGAACTATCTCACCTCCATTTTGTGAAGACGCGCGCTAAAGTTGCGGATTAACTTTGTTTTAAAAATCAAAGTAAAACGGTGGCGAGCCGTAGATGTGCTCATCGTGCACTTACAGAGGCTACTACCTATAGTAGCACAGCTGCATGCATGATATGATTGATCATCATCAATCACAAAAGCAAAAAGGCTCGTGTCACCTCAAATAACTACTCGTGTTACGAAAAGGTAGTAGCACCCCTGCTGTTTCGGTTAGCTTTGGTAGATCGCTATCGTCCACTATGTACGCGAGTAATAGCTAGTTGTTTGTTGGTTCATCACCCAAAAAGGCTCCCCGCTCGCTCCGGTTTTGTGCCCGAGTTTGGTCGTGCGTGCGTCGTCACACGCACCGTACCGAATCCGGGCACGCCAGCAACGGCGATCCGGATATGATGTGCGTCCAAACTGAAAAGCTAGCGCTGATAGCGATCGATCCCATCACTCTGTGATTTTGTGATGAACACGCGCACGAGATAACATACAGTAAGTACATGAAAATTAAACGGCACATCCATCGGCTGGGAAATTAAACTGGGTCGGTCCACTATCCACTGTCTGCCCTCCAGTCGATGGAAACTTGGAAAGCATGCGGCATGTAGTAGATGCGAATGCTGAAAAAATTAAACGAAGCTACTAGCGCAGAAAGTTCCGGCTCCAAAGGACAAAGGCCCAGACGACTTTTTTTGCCGTTCCAGAACAAAAATGTTGTAGCATACCATTGGATGATGCGGTTGTATCAATCCTCCGTTGCACTTTTGACTTTTTTTTTTGCCGTTTCAGAACAAAAAAGTTGTTGCTGGTGCCTTGCCTTATCCACGATCTATAATTCTAGTACATGGCGAGAGATTCACGTAGTACTTGTTTTATTTGTTTGTGTTGAGAAGGTACACCATCAATTCTTTCTTCGTAATAACAGGTGTTTAAGGCCCTATTTGGTATGACTTCTTTTCGGCTTCTGCGAATGAGCCTTACCAAATGTAACAGTTTCACACGATGATTTGTTTGAAATCATTTGTGCAAAAAAAGACATGGAACCATTTTGTAGAACCACAAATTATTTACAGCTCCTCTAAAACAGCTCTCGCTACTCTAAAAAACCCTAAACCATGCTTAATATTTCGGCAACCACTAAAAACACGGCGGACCAAGGTAAACAAGGAGATCATGCTTCTATAATCTATTCATATAAAGAAAAATAGAAAAAAAATCATGTCCGGTCCCTTAACTTGGCACAAGGTGCCATCTAGGTCAACTTGGCTTCATGGTGTCATCCAGGTCCTAAATTTTAAAATTGTCATTTCTAGGACCCTAAACCTGACTTCGGTGTCATCCAGTCCCACAGATTGACGGGCGCATGTTGGACCCACATATCAATTAGTTATATTTCTATTTTTTTTTTACTTTTTTGCATAGAATAAAACAAGAAAATCAAGTTCTTGTAGCTACAATCTCTAGAATATTCCAAAAAATGTATCTTTTTCATACGATCTCAAATCTCGATGAAGATGATTTTTTTATAAAAAAATATATAATTTCTCACAAGATCTACATTTTTCTAGTTTTGAGTTTTAGAATTTGTAGGCGTCAAGATTTTAAAAAAGTAAACACATTTTTCAACAAAGATATTAATTGTGTGTCGGTGCTTGTCGCCTTAGAAAGAACATATTTTTCTTATATGCAAATAATTGAGATATTTTATATATGAAATTTCTATCTCTCAATGGTACTACAATTTTCTAGTTTTGAGCTTTTTAATTTGAGGTCATTAAGATTCTAAAAACCAGTAATTGTAGCTACCATACACAATTAGCAGGTTTGTATTTTTAATTCTTAGCAAAAAAAAAAAAAAAAGAAATATAACCGACTAACATATGGGTCCCACATGTCGAGCATGCCATGTCAACGTTTGGGACCCGAAGCCAAGTTGAGAGATCCGTAAATGAAATTTTGAAAGTTTGGTACCTAGATGACACCCTAAGCTAAGTTTATGGACCTAAAAATGACATTTTGAAAGTAGAGAGAGCTAGATGGCACTACGACCAAGTTAAGGGACCAGCCATGAATTTTTCTCTAAAGGAAAACATAGCACAAAATTAAAACACACAAGTCAAGAGATCGTTTGGTTGTGTCTACTAGGCATGATTTTTTGGTTGATTTCAAGACATTCAATTTTGGTCACCTAGGTCTAAGAGCGTTGCTAGGGCACGATCCATGCAACCTTGTAGTGTAAGGAAGATGACGCCATCCACTGCAGTGGGGAAGTGATTAGGTTACTTGATCATGTAGAGTGATTCAACAACCAAAACTAAAACTTTGAGGGCTGATCCAATGGTGAGTGCGTCTGTCGTTGGATCCGACGGCGACGACGAAGGGATAACATGGATGGGGGGGGCAAGTGCCCCTATATTATTAGATGGATTTCTTTTTATGCACAAGATATTTTGTTATATACTCCCTCTATCCCGATATGTTGATCGTTTTAGCTATGTAACCGAGCAGCCAAAAGTTGCATGAATCGGATATAAAAGGTAAACAAGTTCGACATCTTGTGCTACTCCACCTCCGGTTGGATCGACCCATCAAAATCAGTCGTGACAACGGGAAGCATAAGGACAGGGGCGGATCCATGGTGTGGGCTGCCCGGGCTGCAGCCCCCCTAGGAGGTTGATTTTCCCTTATAAATATTGTAGCTTAGCTTTTAAATCACCATTAAATGCCTTAATTTTTTTGAACTCTCTATTAATTAGCCCTCCTCTACAGCTCATCCTGCCTCCGCCCCTGCATAAGGGGACACGTACTTGAGTTATAGACAACTCGTGACAAAGGAATCCTTACACCCAATCCACACGCAAGTCAAGTTGTGCAATGGAGAATCGTTTAAGAATAGAAATCCATTTTTTTTAAAACACTAGGATCATGCCCGTGCGTTGCTACGGGTGTTATACTGCTCACTTGACACTTCCGTTCAACAAGATTACATGCTTCCAATAAGATTACAGACTTGTACTCATAATAGTCGTGTGAGAAAAAAAAAGAGAACAATATACCACGGTTGTAGGCCTTAGATTTTGAATTCCCTATGCTTACAATTTTTAAGCTATCTTTGTTTCTCAACAGTTTAGATCATTATAGTTTGTATGAGAGAAACACTTTCTCCTGAACAGTTTGCTTGATCCCCATAATTCTCATCCTTTTAAAATGGATCGGTGCATATACCATAACAATTATAGACATATCGAACTAATTGCATGTAACCATAATTCTTTCTTGAAGCAAGAAACCTGAATAAAATTTTATTTGTTCAACTATAATTCATAAATAATACTTTTTGATTTTAGAATGTATGCATAGTATGGATACAAATTCTAGGGAGGTAGTGAATCAAGATCGTGGGGATGTAGTTAGCTAAATTCATCAAAGCTCACGATTGCTAATACAACGCTCTCTCATTCTTACTCGGCATCAAGCTCCGGCCGCTTGAGGTGGAACGTATGCCCCAAAGCTTTTCAATTTTCTTGTTAGCAAAGATTGAATTTTTAATAGAACCAAATCGAATCCATAGAGATTTGTTTAATTTTTTTTCCTTCTATTTTTTTCGATGGTCTAATCATATTCATTATGTTCACTTATGTCTATCCATTCTAATCTATCGTGTACTAAATATTTGATTACATCTTCTTCCTTATATTTTTCCTATCTAATGTGTTTTGTACCGAAGATTTTTTCTAGATAGAGTTTGATCGTACACTCCGTTCCAAAAAAACATGTAATTATAGGAAGCGTGCTAGTCAAACAATGTCATCTTTATTATGACTCGAACAAATTTATTATGAAAATATATTTCAAAGCTAATATAAATGTACTTATTTTGTATCATAAATGTTTGTACTTTTTCAAATAATTTTAGTCAAACTTTGCCATGATTGACTCCTCCTCCGGATGTGAGAATTGCATGTTTTGTGGAACCAAGGGAGTACATGTTTCATACCGTAGAATTTTTATTCCTACCATAGAATTTTTTTCAATCCTTTCTTTTAGATTCCGATCAAGAGAATTTTTATTCCTACCATAGAATTTTTTTCAATCCTTTCTTTTAGATTCCGATCATATTCATTTTAAGTTTTTTTCCATCTAAAATAGGGTCGAGTTCTTCATCATGCACACGTATCTTTTTTCATTGCATGTAATCATGCAAATCTAGTGGGATGAAAATATTAGTTTCCTATTCTTAGCATGCAAACTGCGGGAGGTTATCCTAGCCACTTGTGGGGAGCACACCGGGCGAAGCGGGCGGGCGACGACGTCGGTAGAGTCTCGTGTTTCGTTCTTTTTATTTTAAAACAATTGGAGCACACCTTTTTGGTGGAGATGGGAGAAGAAAAGTAAGCGGTGCGAGTTTTGCACTTGCTCCATCGCCTGTGGCTTTTGGGATAGGCAGGTGAGGTGAGGTGAGGTGAGGTGAGGTGGTGAGGTGGGGCAGCAGCAACACTCCCACGTTGACGTCGCTCGGTCACGCTTGGCGCGCAAACTCAAAGTGATCGGTCAGAGAGTGATGGGCCGCCGCAGCCGCACCGGCATATGGGAGCATGGCCGGCGAGGCGACGGACGGGGAGAGCCAATTTTGTGTTGCCTTTTTTCTTGTACGAAAAGGCTATTGTGTGTTGCCTTTCGGCGGCCTAGAATAGCTAGGTAGCCCAGCCGTGCACGCACATGACATGCAGATGCGATGGATGCAATCGGTCGGAGCTGGCGGAAAAGGCGTCGTTCGTCGGCTACCACCCACTCCGGCCTCTCAGCAGCAGCAGTGTTGACTGATTCGATCGGATGCATGGATCAACGCACGACGCCGGCCGCCCGTAGAGAAAATCGGAGCAAGTCGTTTGTTGTGTGCGTGCATCATCATACGATCGACGACGATTCGAAGAAGCAAACTAGCCTCTCTGCACTCGCTACTAGGAAGGGAGGACCCGTCGGCGGCGTCCGATCCGCCGCAGGATGAGCCACGCCTCAGATCCGCCGCCGGCCGCCTGTATAGATCGCCGCCTTCCTCCTCCTTCGTCTACGCGTCCACCGCGACATGTAGGAGTATTTTTTATTTTAGGCCGCCAAACGAGTGGACGTCATCCAATTCCAGCTGGAAGAAGCAATTAGTAAGCGAAAAGGCAACTTTTGGCGTTTAATGAGCGGCGACCCACACCCAGACCACCCACACCGGAATCTTCGATTACCGAGCGTCTTGTCTTAATATCTCTCTCTCTCGCTCCATTTTCGAGTTGTATATGCTCCGGCATGGAGCCATGGATGCGTCTCGAGTCTCGACTTGCTTGCCGGCTTAATTAATGCCCCGTCCTTTTCTTAATCTCTCTCTCTCTCTCTCTCTCTCTCTCTCTCTCTCTGCTGTGTGGATGTGCTGAATACGTACATGTGACTGTCCAACACATGCACGATGCACCAACACCCACTTGTGCTTGGTTGATGCATGAATAAGCCACTCCAGTCCAACCATCACCTTTTCGGACGCTCGATGGATCAGCCGACAGCCGCACACACAGCTTGCGAGCCCATGCAGTGCAGATATGATGGAGATCCTAATCCATCCATCCATCGGGGAGCAAGCCATCCATCTCGGTCGCATCGCATCGCATCATCCCATTCGGCATGGGCATGCGCATCGGCCACAACTAGCTAGCACAAGTTGTTGATGACGACGATTTGATTTTTAGAGTAAGTGTCACAATATACTAGTCTAGCCTCCAATTGATTATATTCATGTCAGCAACAACACGTACTACGCAGTACTCCCTGCATTTCAAATTGGAGTTCACTTTAGCTTTTATAGATTCACTATTTTTGCTATGCAGCTAGCTATACATTAATAGTGTATAGCTAGCTGCATAGCAAAAATGAATATCAAAAAAAATGCATCTACAAATACCAAAACGGCCTACAATTTGGAACAGAGGAAGTATATACGTATATCATCGTCCATTCTTAGTAATTAACTAACCGATAAGTACAAAGACTTAGGGCAAGTCCACCTTGCCACAGCTATAGCTACTTGCATATACATATTGATACTTGCTGCTGATAAACCATTTCGATCCTATCTTCAAACAAGTTTGTACCTACCATGTGTGGTTGCAAGTTTCATGGGGTGTTTGCTTGACGGCCAACGGCTGCCACACAGAGCTTAGCAAGTGTTTGGTTTGTTGTGCATGCAAGCCACGCCACACGCTATGGCGGCCATGGGTGTTGTGGCTGCGGCTCGGTTCACGTGAAAGCTGCGGCGGCCACATCGGTTCCCGGTACAAAATCGCGCCACACCTGCGGCGGCCAAATCCGTCAACTAACCTTCGGCAGCTGCCGTTCCATGCTGCAGCGTGGCGGGCCTCAGCCACAGAAGGCGGCGCCACACATGGCATGGCAAGCTTAGGCGGCAACCAAACAGCTCCTCAATGTTGTAACCAAACTCCGCTTTGCAAGGGACATGGCGGGGAAGGAGCCCTGACGGGCGCGCGTGCTGCTCTAGTCGCTATAGTCGCACAGTAGTTTTCTTTGTTAGTACAACCCCTAAGCTCCACTGTTAAAGCTAGTGTCGTGTGTTAGTGTTCAACCCGTGCGGTGAATGACTGCTCGCTATTTCGCCAAACGTGCTTTGTAACTTTATTCCAACTTCTCTTAAAGCAATACGGGTAAAGCACACTTTCGAAAAAGAATCTTAAACGTACTCGTGGCCAAAAGAACCAAGTAGAAATTAGGTGTTTTTATTTTCTCCCTGAAAAAAGCACACAACCATGCTTATAAAAAACAGACATTAGCCATTTGTATTTGTTTCACAACATATATACATCAGGCATGTATGTATAGCAACAATTGTAAGTAGCAGTAGCCACTAGAATCGATCATGCATATCTATCTCCTGATCAACAAAAATAATGTACAATCACATGAGACAACATGGTAGTTAGAGGCTCGCTGGCCAATCCCACAACAGATCGAAGAATCCAGATGCTGATATGATTTAGGGGACCATAATACATGAGCAGTGACCTCATATGAGGAGGGTATTATTATTATTGTAGATACATACCCTAATACTAGTATAACACAAGGGAACAGCTAAGCCAAAATATAGATCCCGCATCCTGGCGGCCGGCTGTTGTGTACCTCCACAGAACATGCCAAAAACTGCCTTTTCGGTCACCCACCACTTGCAGTCACCCCACATGTCAACGAGTACCAATATATATAAAAATATTAACATTTTATAATGTGTATTATTATAGATATCTCTATCACTGCACTAGTATTGAACTATATTTTCATAATATCATGTATATTTGAAGATACGAATATCCATACTATGTTTTTAATAAACCGAGACGTACGAATATTTTCCAGAGAGTAACAAGCTAAGCAGCCGTAGCTAAAAAAAAAAGCCACGTCATTTTCGGATATGGTCGACGTACGTCAGGGCTTCCTAGACCATGGACTGCATCCTGATCAATTGAATAGTAATAATCACAATTTCAGATCGATTTGAATGGTCAGTATATATGTAACGTGATAATGAATGGTCAAGCTCAAACTTTGCGGCTCATTGCATTGCATATGCTCTCGACTTTTCAGCTACTCCAACGAATTGATCAATCGTATATGGCTCATTTCTGGTTTCCCGGTACCTTCAGGGGCGAGGACCGATTCTGGAGACAATATCATGGAGATGAGCTTGATTTGTTAAAGATATTGTTTGCATGTTATTAGATTCACCTAAATCTTCTTTTGGCTTTGTTATGAGCCAAACCACGCTAATGTTCAGTGGTGACTCCACTCCAATATGCAGGCGCTACGTGAGCTATTCCCACAAAACGGGGATGTGGGCCTGCGCAAACGGCTAGCTAGCTAGCCACTTCAGATCCCCGTTTGTGCAGGGTCTAATGTAATAGCATAGCTTGCAGTACACAAGGGTCTGAGCATTCATGTACGACTTATTGATATCCTAGGGTGGTGCAGCTAAAGCGCGTTGTATTTGAACATGCTCTATCTTAATAAAAGTACATGCAAACGACCTTTTGCATGTTTGAGAAAAAAACCTAAAGAAGATTTTTCCAAAGGTCCTAACAACATACTATTAAATCAATGTTACCTTGTTTCAGATTATAGAATGTTTAGGATTTTTTTTTAAAAAACTTGGATTAAACTATAAATCTTGATATAGCGTATATCTTGGTGTAAAACAAAAGCTCTCCTACCGGTATAGACCAGCAGTGCACGTCATAATATAAAAAGTTAAGGATTAAAAACTGCAATTCAAAATATGATGGACCTAGATGACCATGTATTTTACCCTAAATTAAATCCCGAACGGCTATACTCCCTCCGGGATGGTATTAGAAGTCGTTTTGAACAAGGTTTGGGTCAAACATCGGGAATATAAATCATCAATAACTTTTAAGTTGTTGAGTTTATAAATATAAAAATTATATGAGTAGATTTGTCTTAAAAAATACTTTGATAAAAGTATACATATATCACATCTCCGTAAATATTTTTATAATAATAAGAGGTCAAAGTAGTGTTTTGGAGACCGTATCGCTGTCTAAAAGACTTCTAATACCATCCCGGAGGGAGTATTAATTTCTTATAAAGGCTACTGTACGGCAATAAATATTCAAGTGCTCCCTCCACTAGTCCACCAGCTGCCGGCCTGGCCATTTTCTTTATGATCCTGCTCTGCTAGTAGAGCCTGATGCATGATACATGCTCCAAACATACAATACTCTATGAATATACGATGCCACTTTCAAAGAGATAGTAAAATAAAATATACTATATGCAGAGAAGAGAAGAGAAGAGAAGAGACAGATTGGTGGGTGGTACGCTCGCCAACAAAGTTAACCTTTTTGCTCCCCCTCCCATTGGCCGGCACCTGTCCATCATCACTACGCGCAGGGGCGGAGCCAGGATGATCCTCCGGGGAGGGCTAATTAGTGAAGAGTTAGCAAAAATCAAGAGATTTAATGGTAAATTAAGGTCTAAGCTACAATAATTAACACATGATTCAACCTCATCAGGGGGGGCTGCAGCCCGGGCCGCCCCCCCCCCTTGGATCCGCCCCTGACTACGCGTTGTATATTATCACCTCACTATCATGTGACCTACCAAGTAGTATTATCACAAGTAATGTTAAGTGGTATGAGCTAGTTTAGTCCTACTAGTGAAATAGTAGTTGTTACTTGAGTATATTGAGCTAACAATTATCTAAACTTTTAGACCTAAAGGAACTAAATAAGCTGCTAATAGTTAGCACCTTGGATCCAAATAGCACCCAAGTTGAGTGCCTTTAGAGAGTCATTATTATCGGGGGATAGATATTCTCATCAGTGTGTATGGGCACTAGGCTTCTCTTGTTTATTCATATACTCCGGGGCCATGCTTAGTGTACAACCCCACCCATATATAACGCCGTTGCTGCATCGTTTTTTTTTCCCGGTCACGCCCGCGCCCGCTGCGAAGTGATGAGTGTGATGTGAAGCTGACACATGGGCCATGCCATGGTCGAGCAAGGCCGATCGATCTGCCTGCGACCCATCAGTGTAGCGAAGCGAAAAGTAGGCACGCGCTTGACTTTAATTTGCCGTCAGCTGCGAAAAGGTATCCTTCGTCGGCAGCCCTACCTGCCGATGACCATTTCAATTGACTGACTCCTTTTCCTCTCACAACCAAGCGCACACCGTTCAAAAAAAAAAAAAAAAAAAACACTATTAACAAGCTGTCATAATATATGTTAAAAATGCTAGTAATATAAAATGCTAGTATATTCCGATTAATTGCTTAGTCAATTAAAGCCTATAAAATTGGCCGGCCGGAGCACTCAATTGCATGTGGTTGTCAACTTTTCGAGCCAGTCCAGCTAGGCAAAGACGAAAAGGTAGCTTTTGGCCTTTACGAGCCCCCGGGAGGCGCGCCGACGACCCACCACGACGGCGACGCCCTCACATCCATCCTTCACGTGCCACCCATTGCCATTGGATCGGCGGACCACCAACCAAATCTCAACTCGTGCTTGTGTTTGTGTTTGTGTTGCATCACATCCAGTCCAGGTCCAGCGCTCAATGCTCACCTCAGCTCAGCATATATTAGTATTATCCATGTTGATGAAACGTTACGGAAACGATGATTCTCAAAAAAAAAAAAAAAAAAAAAAACGTTACGGAAACGATAAGAACGTGAAGTGGAACGAGAGTGGTAGTACCATACTTTTACAAAGTTGTATGACAAGAGAAGGAAACCGTTCCTGATGAAACACGTTTACACGTACAACACAAGACCCAGTAGACACAAGTTTTTTTTTTTAAAAAAAAATTATTACGGTTACGAGTTACGACCAGAGACCACCGTGACGGATTGCATACACGTTGCTTTGGGCGACGATCGGGTATGACCCGACCGTGCCAAGCGCAGGCCCAGCTTGGCCTCTGACGCTTTCTTACCTTTTATTTTGTTTCGGCCCAGCCCACCTTCTCCCTCCTTCCATCGCCTGCAGAAAGTACTATAGCCCGGTTCGGAGAGAGATCGTATCGAGGCTCTCCACGAGTTTCCAACAAGTAGCCAGCCGGCCAAGGGACAAACCAGAAAAGGCTCTGAGTTCAGTGATTGGTTGAAGATGCTAATAGTACAGTACTGTAAGTGAACAATGGTGTTGTTGGTTCTCATGAGAAGGGAATGAAACGAGCTGGACAGGGCTGGGCTGAGCCTCGATCTCCCTGTCTACAAATATCTACTGCTGCCCCGGCGGCCGGAGGGACGAGAGCACCACGTCCTGGAGTGCGCTGTCCTTCTGCATCGCCGCCTTGAACTCGTCGAAGCTCACCTTACCGTCGCCGTTGGCGTCCATCTCGTCGAACACCTCGTCCAGCTTCCCGGGCTCCGTGATGTCGCCCGGCAGACACTCCTCGGGCAGCGCCTGCAACACCAACCATTGCATAGCAAGCTCAACACAACATACTATCTTACAGCAAAGACGTGCAGGTTGTTTGTTACAGTAGCTTCTTCTTACTCGAAGCATCGACGCCAGCTCGTCCTTGCTGATGCACCCAGACCGATCGGCGTCGTACATCTGACACGTCATTTTTTTTCAGTCATTCAGAATGTCAGTCGAGAAAGAGAGAGCCATTTGATGAAGTCAGAATGACAGTGACCATCGATTCTCGTTCGTCACCTGGAAGCAGAGCCGGAGCGCGTCGTCGCCGCGAGAGTTGCGGAGGCTGGAGAGTCCACAGAGGATCTCCCTCATGTCCACGGTGCCGTCGCGGTTGTTGTCGAACAGGTCGAACACGCGTGGCGCCAGAGGGACCAGCGACTCCAGCTTCATCGCCTTCAGCACCTGCTCGAACTCCGCCAGCGTCGCGTTCTCGCCGTCCGCGCATCTGCATATATATATGCACCACCCGATCCACGACCATCTCATTGTTAATTTCAGTGATGAAAAGGTTTCAGAACTAACTATCTGAAGATTTCATTTTTGCCAGTCTTCACAACAACCTATCTTACTGTTACTGCTACAAACGAAGGGGTCAAAATCCTCACATACTCACATTAGTACAAAACTCCAGAATGCAAACCATCATGTTTATAAATGCTACAGCTTCTGAATGATCATAACTCCATGTGGATAGGTCAAGGACATGACAAACATAAACATCAGGGTTAGCAACTACTATGCACTTCTCTCACTATGTACAGGAAATTCTATGCTTAAAAATCAATTCCGGAGAATATGGATCTAGACACATTATTGACACTTTATAATCTTCAGTTCAAACTCATGTTTTTATTGCTAAATGAGTGCTACAATCAAAACTCCAGTACCAAACAAATTCCTTATATACTCACATTCGTGCGAAATGAACCCGCAGATTGTCAAGCTCATCTGAGCTCAGGTCATGCCTTCCCAGAAGGTTCCTCAGCCTCTTTGTCCTCAACATCACCTTGCTGCTGAGGACGCTTGCGATTGCCGCTGCCCGCAGTTTCCTTCTAGCGTTGAACCTCTGCAGCTTTGATATGACCTCTGCATCCATGAGGTCTTGCTTTGCGCAGTCCCCAATCACCCAAGGATGCCCCAGAAGCTGGTCCAGATGATGCAAGACAACAAGGTCCGCGACTTTCATAAGTTCAGTTATATGTAATTCAGATTGGCTGGTATCGATGGAAGAATAAAAAAGGAACATGACACACACATCACTTGCTGTTGGCCTCTTGTAAGGTTCAACAGAAAGAAGCCTGGAAATCAATTCTTTGGCCGATGATGATATTGTTTTCCATGTATGGTCCTGAAACTGAATTCTCCCTGAAAGGGGAATGGAGAGTACGCAATGTCATTAGAGCAAGACTTCCTGATTTAGTGAGAGAAATTAAAGACAATTGATGCCATCTTTGTTGAAACGTGTAAGCAGTTAAAGAGTACACCATCATGTAATAATCCAAAGATAATTTCTAGATTTTTGGAACCTCACTTCTTCAAGAAAATGGTTAATTCCTTTTTGACAGGTTGGGTTAGCCTTATTTTGACCTTACGCCCATATTAATTTACCTTCTGCATTTCCCTGAACGATTTGATTGCACATAGCAAGGCTTTAGAGAGCTAGTACTTTGACACCTCTAGGAAATTGGCCTTTAAAACAGAATGACAGCTAGGACAAATCAAATATGACTGCCAACAGCTACCAGAAGAAGGCAGTTCTTCAGCTTTGATTGAAACAATTGTTCAAAAATCTCTTACCTAGGCACACCTAGGTTCCCTTCTTTTAAATGTAATTTAGGTTGAAGAGCATATATCATTAAGACCGAAGTGAATGGAAATCTGAACTGCATTACATTCATGACTATGACATCTGGCATGTGCTATCAAATGATTATAGTTTTGTTAACAAATAAAAATATATGTTCACAGAATTTAATTTGGATCCTGCTTCCACTACAAGTGATCAAACGTGTTCCTTATTGTAAGAGCAGGGTGCAGAATGCTCCAATGGTGAACAAATGAAACTTGAAAAACCAGGATAATTCCGAACAACTCTGAACTCAAATGGAGCAACAACATGTTCAGAGACTAGCCACAGTAAGACTTACTTGCAGTATCCTTTGCTGCTTTTCTCTATTAGTTGGTGCATGAAATGGTGGGCATCTGTAATTACGCCAATTGAAATTCATCAAGATATAAACAGGAAATCAAACCAGGAGAGAATCACAAGGAAGGTTGATAAAACATACCCAGATAATAGAATATATAGAATTACCCCAACAGACCACATATCACTCGCAGCTGAAACATCTTGCCTCGAGAGAGCTTCTGGCGAAACATAATCTATTGACCCAAACAGAGTCACAATTGGGTCGCTGAAATCCTCGACAGAACTTAAACCAAAATCCATGATCTTCAATGTGGAATCTTCATTTGGGCCAGAGAAGAGGCAGTTCTCTGGCTTCAAGTCCCTGTGTATGATGTTTGCCTTATGAAGAGCCTCCAACCCCTTAGCAATCTGACGAATGACAGCCGCTGCATCGAACTCCGAGTACCGGTCACGCCCCACTATCCTATCAAACAGTTCACCACCAGAGCAGAGCTCCAGGATCAGGTGCACCCCATGCGCATCCTCGTACACATCATGCAGGCCTATGACGTTGGGATGTGGCGCGACGTTCTCAACTATCCTCCTCATGACGAGAATCTCGTTGGTGAGCAAGGCGTCAGAGATGGATACCTGCTTCCACATCGGAAGGCCACCCTTTGACCCTTGTTGCATCCCGCTCATGGCCGGGCCAAGCCTTCGCAAGGTCTTTATGGCGACCTCCGTCTTCCCCTCCGATTTGCTCACTCCCCTCCTCACTATCGAGAACCCGCCTCGGCCAAGGACATCCGCAACTTCATAGTCATCGGACAGCTTTCTGCTCTCAGTCTTGGACATTGCCTGGCTAGTTTATGCTAGGAACTGAGTACTGGTATCAGATTCAGATGCTGATTGGGAGGCCACAAGAACTGGAAAGCTTGGTAGTAAGGCAGCAAACAATCAGTGTGTTTGTACAAAAAAAAAAAAGAACTAGAGCAGTAAGTGCAAGATGAACAGAAAAGAAGCCATGTGTTTCTATGGAACAAGAAGGAAGATTGGGAGACAACAAGGCAGAAACTAGGAGCAGTAGTTGGTAGTAGAAAGGGACGTACCATATATTGTATAAGTAGCTTGTGTATGATCAATGTAGAAGCAAACTGAGAGTTGAGGGTATATAAATAAGAGTAATGTGAGCTGCTGAACATGGTGACGATAGAAGAAAGTGACATGCGCAACAACCAACACAATGGAATAAACCCATTGAGGATTTGTTTTGTGCTAATGGCAAGATGACAAGAATTTTAAAAATGGGAGTTTAGAAGTGGAGGACAGGCTACCATAGTTATTTGTTGACCGGGTTGCTGTTGCTCAAGGGCTGCTTTGAATTGGTCTTCACTCGGTGAGGCTACTTTGTCGGTTTCACAGCTTTGAAACAGAGATATAAGCATCAAAGAAACGCCATGTCTACACCTTTTGTTTGAACAAACAATGCCATGTTTTTATACTTGTGTTATTAAAGAATTCAAGCAGCACCGGCATACCTGACCAGGAAGACGATCAGCAAGCAGAAACTGGAGCAGGTCGTCGCGAAGGTCCGCCTCTACCACGCTGCCGGCGGGGGATCTGACGTAATGCAGAACGGAAATGCAAAGTGAGTGGAGCAGTGAGTGAGCGAGCTTCACGACGAGCAGAGGAAGTAGAACGAAGACAATTGCAGAGGGATGCTTTGCCGTACCTCGGTGGTTTCGCTCAGGGACGGACATTTTGTTAATGAAAACAAAAAGGTGGCGGCTCATTAGTCTATGTAGAGACACACACAGCCACACAGGTCGCTCTCAATGTCCAAGAATTGATTTTAAATTATATAAACCTAGACGCGGTATATACACCATTACAAATCACTAATTCCATTCAGCTCGCATGCATACAAAACTGTTTGTACAATGCTTCAGCCTTGCGTCGTTACAAACCAGTTCAGGTTTCTTACAAAGCCACGATGGAACTGTGGCCTCAAGTTACAAGCATGAATAACCATGTGAAAAGGCAAACAACAGCAGGGACACTCGCCTCTAGTCGAGTGGTTAGCTTGAGAAATGCCAGAAGATAGCTGCTGTTGCAAGGCTTTAGTCCGGCAGGGCAGTACCTCTTTCGAGGTTGTTCTTGATCTCGAGCGTGTACTTGCCAAAAGCGCGCTCAATCTTCTTGTTGAAGTGCTCATTCCGGTCATTGATTGAGTCAATATCCTTGTCTTCGTTGAACTTGCGCCTCCTGCTGAATGATTTCCGCTTCTCTTCCCGCTCCTTGAGTTCCTTGACCATCTTATCAATGTTTTCTTCTGGGACATTGGATACCTGGGCAAGGCAAAACACAAAGTGGTCAGTTGAGGACACGTTTCCACAAGTACATTCAAGGATTTGTTGATGTGATGCGATGGCACAAAGGCAGCAGTACCTTCCCATACTGGAGACTGGAGGCGTCACGGTAGAATTCGGGATCAGCTTCCTTGGCTTTGTTGTAAGCCTCCATGTCGATTTCTATATTCTTGGTCCTCTTCTTGTATGCATCATACAAGGTCTTTTGATTGAAAACTGAAAGCATAAGCAAAACTTCTCAGATGCAACTCAAAGACCCAAATAAATAAAGGTGCATTTGGACTTCAAGATTTACGGCATGACAGCACATGGAAAAATGGAACAGTGCTTAATCATAACATGCAACTTGAAAAGGATTAGAAGAGGTTCCAGTGGCAACAATTGTATAATTTAACACCATTGCTGCTAGTATTGAATATATGTATTATTATGTAGCAAGACATGTTTGCAATCTATACATAACAGCAACTAATAGCAAGCATTTCCCTATTGCATATAATACAGATATCTACCCTGTACATTCCCAACCTAGCTAACTTTTCTGGTTTATAGTGCGCATATGCAGGATATCTGAGATAGTTATTCAATAAGCTTTGCCAGGAAAGTACTATACTACTACACTAACCCCATAATAAAGTTGTTCAACAGGATTTACTTCTTCCTCTTTCAATATGTTCTAATAACATGAATAACAGAAAGAAATATGTTGTCACAAACCAATCATGAATAATAATCCACCCTGAATCTTAATGTGAATGAAGCAGAAACTCATCAAAGACTAAGCAAAACACAACAGAGAAGCCATTCAGTAAACATCACCAATGTATGCATTTTCTGCCATCTCAACAAAACAATGATTTCTACCAATCAGGCATCTATGAACATTATTAGAGGAATGAGCTCACTCACCATCCCACCCATATGGAGCAGGTTCCTTCTCCCATTTCTTGTACTTGGCTTCTGCCGTCTCTTGCGTATCGAGCATGTACGCCTTTGACATATCAAGCCCATTAGAGTCCAGTAGCTTCCCAATCTTCTTCTTCCTGTCGTCTAGCCACTTCTGCTTAGAAACACCTCGGCTCTCGCCACGAGGCTCCATCCTTTTCTTCTCAGCAACCATAGCTTGCTGATTCGCTTTCCGGGCTTCGTTCTGTGTAACGTCAGACATTGACAAGACGAAGGAATGAATATACCAAACAACATGGTGGCAACAGCCCTGATGAAGTAGGTACATGACACACGGAATCAGTAATTCGCCGTACCATCTTAAGCCGCAGCTCGAACAGCTTCTTCTGCTTTTCCGTCATCTGTGGATACCCATCATCCGCGCCTGCGCCCTCCTGTTCGTCGGCATCGTTATCTTCAGCTCGCTGCTGCTCCACGGCATCAGACATGCCGGAAGCAGTGGCCACATCAGCAGGTGGCTGTCCCTCCCCACGCTCGAGCCCTAACAAGGTTGAACCAAGCACACGGTAAGCAGACAGCAAGGCTCCGAATCAAATCGAATCGAATTAACGGCAAGGAATCACCCGCACGCACCGGATTTGGCGTCGGCGATGCGCCTGAAGCAGTAGTCGGAGCACTCGTGGTAGGGGTTGGAGGCGTTGATGCAGTCCGGGTGGACGGTGCGTTGCTCGGGCGGGCGCTTCCACGAGTCGGGGAGCTCGTCGTCGAGGCGCTGCCTGGCCTCGGCGATCTTGCGGAGGCAGTAGTCGGAGCACTCGTGGTACGGGTTGGACGAGTTGATGCACTCCGGCCGCGACTTGCTCCCCTCCGCCGCAGGCCCCGCCACCACGCCCTCCCTCCCCATCGACGAGCACGGATCCGGAAGGGACGGAACCCTAGGTCAGCCTTGGATCGACTGGGGAACGGAGCACGGGCTGGGATTGGGGAAGGGGAGACGAAGACGACACGAGGGCGGGGCGGCGGCGAGTCGGTCTAGTTTTTTTTTTTTTTTGAGGGAAGGCGAGTCGGTCTAGTGGATAGGAATAGGATGAAAGTGGCGTGGGCCTGCCTGCGAGCCCACTCGGCCCGCTACAGCAAAAAAAGAGCGATCATGGGCTCAAGTGGCAGCCTCCAATCAACATTGATGTATGCAAGGCCCACTGGACACTAGCAGAGGCCCGCTTCTTCTTTTTTTTTTGCCCAAAGCAGAGGCCCGCTTATGTCCACCAAAAACTTACCCGTCAAGATGGGAACGGGCCGGGCCGACCCACTGGGTCATCGACCCAACCCACGGGAGTATGGTCATTGGGCCATGGAGGTCGGCCTCAAAGTGAAAACGACCCATCGGGTAAGACGCCGCCGCCCCGCGGAAGCAGCGGGGAGGCCTTGCGGACCTAGAGCCGGCGCGGGGAAGATCGACGGCGCGGGACCAGCTCCGTCGCGGCGTCCTCAGCAACGGTCGCTGCTGCTGCCCTACTTCGCCACTAGGCTCTCAGCGACGTCCTCATCAGCGCGGCATCCTCAGCCCGAGCGGGGGAGGGAGCAGATTCGCGGCGTCCTCAGCTCTCTGCGTCCTCCGACCGTCGCTGCTGCCCTGCTTCGCCACTCGGCACCTTGGCCGCCGACGAGCACCACCAGAGCACGGGGTATTCCCTCCCTCCCTTCCTTCCTACTGTGCCTCCATCTTACTCTTCTAGTCTTCTTGGTTCTGGATGCGCTTCGTCTCTGCTCAGATTGTAGTCTGTCTGCATGCTTGTTTTTCGTTCTTGTGGTCTGCCTATACTATTAGTTCTACCATTAGCCGTCTTTTCAGTAGATTAGCAGGAATTGATTCGTTCGATACAAGCAAGCAAGGAAGAGTAACTTTAGACTTTAACCAATTCGTGTACTGCAGTGAGTTCCTATTTCATGTGTCTCTATCACAGTTGCTCTATTCAGTTTTCAGACGAAAATATTCCTTGTCCACATAGAAAATGATTTTATTTGTCTGTATGCATCATCTTACAGCGGCAAACTGCAGGATATAACGTTGGTTGTACATGGACGCCCAAACAAAAAAGTTAGCAGTGTGAAGTGCGAACCGGTCACCAATCAAACTTCATTCCTGAACCGGCAGCTGGATGGTGTTGCAATTCATTGTTTGCCATCTAACTATCTAAGGCTTGTTGTATCACCATTTTGCCTGAATATATTCTTGGTCACCTATTGGTCAATTTGTGTCCAGTTTTTTAACATCCTAGGCTGTATATATAGAATAAGACATGGCAATTTGTGGCTGTATTTGTATCAAATATATCAAGTAATCCAGTAATTCACTCCTTTGTATTGTGTTTTTCCCTTTTTTTTCATTTCGAGGGGGTGTATGGTTCTTTGGATTTTTAGACTTCTCTGAAATTTGAATGCTGCTTTGTAAGGTTTTAAATAATGGCCAAGAGTCTTTTGGAAGAGCTTAGTTTACCAGCACAGCTAACTCTTGGGGCTTGGATTTGACTGCACAGCCCCTTGCTCTGCCTGTCCACTTCCTGGGATTCCTTCCTGTGTGCTTCTTGATTGTAGGCATAGCCATGTTTTGGTCCCTGTTTGAGTGTAACAAGCTGCATATTATTTATAAAATGTTTTGGTCCCTGTTTGATTGTAGTACTTCTCCTAGCAGTAACATTTGCATTGCTAGTACCTGACGCTGCTGGCCTGAAACTGAAGTCATGTATTTTAACCAATGTCTTCTAAGAATGTGTGCTCAGCCTTGATGCTTGACGTTGTTGGTATGCTTAGCACTGCTTTCAGTCTGATATATCTGAAGCTGAGCTAAATCAGGTGGACAGGATCTTTCCTGGTTGTGAACTGGCGATGTGTTGTGACATCTGAAATGAGCTAAGCTATATCAGGAGCTTTCCGTCTTGATTGATATATGAACTAAGCTGAGGTCTAGAAGTGAATTGCTAGCGCTGCTTTCAGCCAAATTCTAAGTGATAATATTTTTGGGTCGGCCCCAGGGTACCCATTGGGCCAGCGAGGCCATGAGTGCCTTAAAGGGATATCCAATAAACAAATTTTGAAAACCTTAGTTATTGTATAGGTACAAATCCAGCAAATACTTGAGCATGATTGGTCAGTTTCACTAGGAAACTGTCTCAGTAATACAAGTTGATAGCTTGCAACTCATTTAGCCATTACTTTCTTTGCCACAATTTCTTTAGCTGAATTATTTTGCACATATTCAATGGATGTGCACTACCCATGCTGTTCAATATCCCACATTAATATTGAATTGTGTGTAATGACTGATGACTACTATCCACCATTGTTTCTTGATTTGTCAACAGCTTGGCTTCTGTCAGCCATTACCACATTGCCCCTACCCTTGATGTGTAGTGTCATTCTATTACGACGCATACCTTCTAGATGATTGAATTTTATGTTACCGCCTTCCCCAGCCCCCACCTCCTCCCCCAAATTTTTTTTATCTTGGAAAATGGGATTTAGACAATAATATGTTGCTTCAGTTACTTACATTTCTTTGAAGTATTGATTAGTCTTTCATATGGATGCAGGAGCTCTGCAGTAAAGGAAGTGTGTAGTCACCATGGTACATTTCAAGAATAGGTACATGGTGGTGGAGGTCTTTATAGATGCAGGTAGAGGTGAACAGGATCCTGTAATCCTCACCCGATTTAATATAACAAAAGTTATAAGAGACAGCATTCAGCTCAACTTTGGGGAGTGTGGCCTAGCTGGGTCTCTTGGATCATTGCAAGGTACTGCTAGCAATATCCTCTGAAACCTTTTAAATTTTACATCCGTGTTTGCTGTACTGCGTTTCTTACTGGCTTATTAATATAAAAGTACTTATATGCTCTGCAAATTTTCAGTCAAGTATGTTAATCCTGTAACAAAGCTCTGCATTATCCGTGTGTCACGTGAAGACCACCAGAAAGTTTGGGCTGCTATTGCAATGGTGAGGTGCATTGGGAAGATCCCTGTTTCATTCAACTTGCTCGACATGAGTGGTAAGTGGCTCAGGCTCTGGTTGTTGTCCAACAGACTGGCTCTTGATTTGGTGCCCTCTGAACCTTCCAAAATAACTTATTTCTGTAGTTTGATTTTATCTTGTTACTTAGAGTGGTAATTTGTCGGATAGGATTTTGATTTAGAAAGGATTCAATATGCTCATCTCACATCACTGTCAAGGTTAACAAGTGTGAATAATCTTGTTGGGTGTTTTTCTGTTTCTTGAGTAATTTACTAAACTTCCGGTACAACAGTTTTGCCGTCTATGATGAAGGTGCACAGGAGCTACAGCTATAGAAAGCTATAGATTTGTCGCTCAAATTCATTCTGTTTTCCTCATATATTTCTTACCTTTTTGGATACATTTCTCTTTAAGAACTCAAAAAATATAGACTGTCAGCTATTTTTCCTGCTTAAAGTATTGCTACATGTCAATTTGGATAGCCAGATTCATATTATATTATGTAGAACTTCTGCCATATTGTAGTGTACGAATAATTTGTAGTCCTTAAGAAAAGGGTCACTCTTTTTTATGGCCGAACTGCTACAGTTTAGCTCATCAATCACCATCGAATTCACTTTTTCCAGGAAGCATCAGGGCTTGCAAGAAAGCTGCGCTGGAGTGTGATGAAGCGAAATTTGAACAATACAAGGTGGCTGCTGGTGATCGTATGACAGCAGAGATCATCCAGTCCGTAGAGAGCAGCTTTGAGAAGATTAGAGGACTAGAGAGCTAGCAAAAAAAACAAGAAAAATAAATATCTCCCCTCTTTTTTTTTTGGATCGTTATCTCTGTCCCTATAAACAAATGAAAATATCTGGCATTGAGCGCACAGTCGCACACCTTATGTTGTTACTACAAGTTTTTGTTGAACTGTCTTGCATAATAATGGAAAGGCTGGAGGGATTTTTTTTTTTTAGAAAACCGGGTCGCAGATGTATGACACGTATGCATACTTCAAAAAGCTGGATTACTTTTCCACAGAATGTAATGTCTGCCTCTTTTTTCTGTTCAATTCTTTTCATTTTTTTTTTTTCCAAATTGAAGGAAATCACTTTATTTCAATATCAGCTAGGATGTTACTTAAAATCAAAATATAGGTCTCGATCATTATTGTCTGCTTTAGCATCTATAGGTTATGCTGTATTTTATTCCACTAATTCCATATTCTTAAGTGCACTTCTGCTCAACTTCATGCCTCCAAACTTGATGTAACATATACAAGAAATCTATTAACTGACTTGTGGCACAATTCTGTTAGAATTGAGAATGGGTTAATTTGGTTATATCATGATCCGCCACCACGTCCACGGACCAGTTGGTCAGGGCGTTTGGTTGCCACCCTCCCCGAAAGGTCTTGGGTTCAAACCCCCACTAGAGCGCTTGCTGTTGGGAATATATATATATTTATTCTCGAGCACTCGTGGGTGCTTGGCGTTTGCCGCCTACCGTAGGTAAAAAAATCCCCCTCGTCGCCCCATGCCAAAAGCACGTGTCTGTGGCCAGCCCAGTCTCGCGTGAGTGAGAAGGTCTTCTTCTTCTTAAGCACAATGTCCGGGGGATGTCTCCCCCCGTGGGCCGAGTTTTTTTTTTTTTTTTTTTTTTTTTTGTTATATCATGATCCAGGCATCTACTCACCAAATGCATACCGTGGTTTTGCTCGTGAGTTTATTAAAGAATTAGAAAGGATGAGATAAGTACTGAAATTTCTCCATATATTCAGTGGATATCTGCATGTTCTTTCAGTAGCCTTGGCTCAGTAGACAATCAATGCTGCAGTTAGCATATTTGAAGACTCTGCTTTGTATGGAACATGAATAGCCGAACACTCTGCTTCTGCTAAGGTACTTGATGAGCAATTAGCATATATTTGAAGAAGAGTCCACACAATGAAGACTAATTCTGCCAAAATAGCTTGCACATGCATTAGTGCTTCAAGATATGTGCCCTGTTTACCTGCCCCTAACACGACGATGTGTCATGGGTCCTTTGCTTTGTATTGTATGCCTGCCATATACTAACTGTTTACCCAAGAATTCGAACTGCATGATTTAGTATCTTAATAATTTTGTGGAGGTAAACTGAGCATTTGATTGATGAACTTGTGTTGGGACAGAAATTATGCAAAGCATGCGTCTTGCTGGATGGACTGAATCGAGGCTTGCCGAAACTAGGCATTGGAAGAAGGACCAAAGCAGGTGCTGGAGCTGACACTGGCAGCGATGGTAAGCAACGCACCAAACGCTCAGATAGGGATAAATAATACTACATCGAGTACAAGGGAAACATGGGAACTTGGACTTGTAGATAGATTTATCTACTTCTAGTTTGCTCCAAAATTGTACCTGTAGTCATTGTTGTTTTAGCAAAATGAAATTCTCTGGCCACATTGTTGACGCCATCCTTAGTGTGAGCGCGACTCGCCGTACTGACGCCGCGTAGTATCGTGTCAACCGTGAGTGTGATGTGAATGAATACAAAAGCGACGCAACCGTATGCCCTGTCGGTGCCGTGCGTGCGCAAGTGCAACCACCTCCCCTCCCTCCCCACCGGTGTCCCTGCTGTGCTGACCCTGCACCGCATGATCATAAATCATCACGTCACCCACAGCACACGCTGCGCGTGCGCGTCTGATTCCTGCCTGGATCGGATCCACCAGGCACGCACCACCCCTCTCTTCCCCACCCCTCTCTTCCCATTCGTCTGATCCGTGGAAAACAACGGGAGGCCTTGTGAAGAAAACCTGAAATGGACGAGTAACCACAACCATGCCAAGGTTGACTTGTCTGCCAACTGATATTCGCACACCACCTGACACCTGACTGCAAACCGAGCAACGCCACGGATTCTCTTGATTTTGGTACCAACAACTTGCAACCACAAAGCAAGAGAAGCTTGTCAAAGCCCGGGCTATCTCACTGTCATCTCGTCCGTGTCATGATGGGCCGCCCCGCCCCGACCCCGTTCCAGCCCCATGTTCGTTCGTGACACCATCGCTGACGACTGCCTGACTGACTGACACAGCGACGGGAACCGAGAAATAAATGGCCACAAACGCTTGGTTTGCAAGCGTGTGGTGTGGCTGGCTAATAAACACCGCCCAGCCGGCGATTAATCAACACCCTTTGTTTTCTTCCTCTTCTTGGCAGTCGGCACCACCACACCACCTGTTTTTTCCTCGGACAATCAATTCCAAGACATCGACCGAAAACCAAAACCTTCTTTCATTCATTTTGGTGCTTTACAAGTGAAAGGAACAGCAGGATGCATGCTTCTATTTGTACATCCTTCATCATCATCATCATCAGGGAAATATACATATACATTACAATGGAACTACTACAATATGTCATATATGCATGTCCCTAGTATATATATAGGCTGGAAAATGCCGAAATAAAATAAATAATAATAATATGGAAGCACACAGGGGAGGAGCACACACCACACTGCAAGGAAGGATTCAAATTCAAACAGCTGCACCACTCTACAAAACGGAGACTCTGCTGCAGCTCAAAGCCTATAATGGTCCGTCCTCAGCCTATGATGGAAATTTACTTAGTATTTTTCATCATCGTCGGCCGTCCGTCCCAAGAAATCCTGTCTCGCCGGCCTGTTCATCACAAAAGAAGGTATCTTGTCAACTCCCCATCAAAGAAGGGTACCATTACTCAATTGTACATAAACAAAAGGAAGGAAACAAAGACATGTGATACTTGTGTTCGATATCTTATACTTCTTTCAACTACCGAAATGGTCAAGCGTTTTCCAACGTTTTCCTAATCCGTTATTCAACTACGCTCAAGTTTCCTTTTTCCTTATTTTTCTCTACAGAAAGACCCAGCAATCTGCAACACGTTGGGTGGACAAACCAAGACTTGAAAATCGCTTAAAAGGAGGGCAAAAAGGCACTAACTTTTTGCTAGCAAACTACGTTCTAAATAGAAACATCTGTGCCACTGTTATGTAATCCAAAAACTGCGAGGTTGTAAACAAAAAAAAAGAAGAAAATGCCAAATGAATAAATAATTGAAAAAGGACAGTTGACCATTGAAAAGTATAAACTAGAGATATGGATATGGATCCGTGATTTGCATGCTAAAACTCCAAACGAATCAACAATCAGCATATTATTTTTTTAATTCTGTAGCAAGATGTTTCTAGTTAGATAAAGCAAATCTACCATTTGGCCCTTTTGTGCAACACAAGTGACTGGCAACCCTGCATTATGATCTGAGACCAAGGGCAAATAACATGTTTTTCAGAGAACCAAGTTTTTAAGAAATCTTTAAACTAAAAATAAGGTATTCTATGTTTTAGTCATGAATACACCTATATCTTTTATCACTCCATATATCAATGATGTTGAGTTGCTTAACAAGCTCTAGAACGATGATCATAAAGAAAGCACCAAACATATTCTCTACCAAAAATAATAGCATCAGATGAAAAATAACGAAGCTTGACAGTTCTTGAGAGATGAAAGTGCATAGAAGCTCTCCACTTTCTGTGCTACAAACCACAATTTAGCAGTCCACTCAAATATAACAGGGTACTCTTAAATGAATGAATGATCGACTCAGTCCAGAGGAACTTTTTGTAGTACACATATTACAATACCAAATTTTAACCAGATGGGATCTTGAATGGAGTGTGAACTGGTCAAAAGGACTTAGCAAGCTGAAATTCACATCCACCTAACTTTGGCTTGATGCTCAAGGAATTTGAAGAATGTTTTCTTAAGTTGCCATCATCAATTGACCGATGACCATTTGAAGAAATAGAGAATTATGAGCGGCAATTACCTTCCTCATCTTCTCTTGCAGTGGTCACCGCACTTGTGGTAGGGGTTGGATGCGTTGACACAATCAGGGTTGATTTCTCCTCTTTGCACATCTGTAGAAATATCCTTGCCTCTTCTCTTGTCTGGAAATAAACAGATAAATCGCAAAGCATAAATATAGCGGCCAGAGGGAATCCACTTACCCTTACACCACAGTTGGCACGTTGCCTATCCATGTGTACACAGCACATGCAGTTTCAGCGAGAACTAAAATAAATAAATAAAAACACTGATACACACCTGATTTGGTTGCACTTGTCTGCGCAGTTTCACTCAGATGATCGAAGCAATACTGGGCACACATATGAAATGGATTGGACGCATTAGGGCACCTTGGATCAACCTTCCAATTTGGAATCACTGTAGCATTCTTTGCTCCTGCAAAGACAACCAATATGGTTCAAGCAACACCGCTTCAAAAGTTACAAAAATAAATCATGTGCTAAACTCTTTACATGATGCATGCAAATACAGACATAATTTCCCCCCAACATGAACAACCAAAAACCTCTAATGGTTTGTGAATTTGCCGTAACTGGAGATCAACGTCACAATTTCACACCACACCATTGCAATGTCATGAACTAGTTATGAATGAATTCCACACCAACAGGTTAAGCCCGCTCATCAGTATGCAATGCTCTACCTTTTCTGCGCGGCGAGTTGGTATTGACCCCCTTTGTACTGCTCCGTCTGCTGCATCTTGGAGGCACAATGCTGACCACATTCATGGAAAGGATTGCCGGCATTGGGGCACTTGGGATTCACCTTCCTACTCCCTGGGGACTTCAGGCTACCATCTGATGCAACAACCAACAGCCAAATAACACAAAAACCATTACAGCAATGGCCAATGGAGCAGTAAGCTACTGGAGAAAACAGGACATGCCAACATTACGGGTGATGAAGTTTAACAACCTTCGGAGGACGAGGAGGAACGGCGGGAATGGCGGGAGAAGATGGACAAGGGAGACTTGGCACCCTCCAACGAGCGGCCGGCGTCGGCTATCTTGGCCTGGCAGTGGTCGGTGCAGACGTGAAACGGGTTGGGCGCGTTGGGGCAGCGGGGATCCACCTTCTTGCCGTCGCCATCGGAACCTTCGCGCACTGCGAGCGTAGAGGTGGGGATTTTCAGTTTTCTTCAGGGAAAACCGCGCAAAGATGGAATTCCAGATAGAGAAACATACGAAAGACGTAGAGGGAAGGCCGCCGGAACCACCCTTTTCGCGGCGGCGCGGCCTGGGATGCAGCGCGCCAGGATCGCTGTGTGTGCTCCCTTCGTATCCGCGTGTTGGCAGCGGAACCTTGGGAGCGGGGACGGGGCAGTACTCGGCGCAGCGGTGGAACGGGTTGACGGCGTTGGGGCAGTCGGGGTTGACCGCCTGCCCCTGCCTCTCCCCGCCCGTGGCCGGCGACCGGGCGCTCGTCCTCGTCCTGCCGCCACTGACCTCCTCCTCCACCACCTCCCTTCCGTAGTTCTCGACGCTCTCGGCTTGCTCCTCCGAGTCATCGACGACGGTAATCTCGCACTCCTCCTCGACGCGGCGCGCGGCGGTCCCGTTCTGCGCCGCGTAGGTCGGCGCCGGCGCCGGCGCCGGCGCCGCATGCTGACGAGGCGGAGACTCCTTATTAGCCGCCGGGTTGAGCGCCCGCGACTCCTCCTCCGGCTCCCTCTCGCCTCCGTCCTCCTCCTCCTCCGCGTCGGCGGCGGGAACGACACGCACAGCGGCGTCTCCGTGCTTGGCTGTCCCGTTCTGCGCCGCGTGGGTCGGCGCCGGATGCTGACGAGGCGGAGGGGATTCCTTATTGGCCGCCGGGTAGCCCGGGTTGACCACCGGCGACTCCTCCTCCCTCTCGCCTCCGTCCTCCTCCACCTCCGCGTCGGCGGCGGGAACGACACGCGCAGCGCCGTCTCCGTGCTTGGCCGTCCCGTTCTGCGCCACCGTCGTCGTCCTCGGACGAGGCGGGGACGGCTTCCTGCGCACGGCGACGGCGGCTTTGTTGGCGGCCGGGGCGGGGACGGGGCAGTACTCGGCGCAGCGGTGGAAGGGGTTGGCGGCGTTGGGGCAGTCCGGGTTAACCCCTGCGTCTGCGCCCGCACCCCTCCTCCTCCGGCGTCCATCATCTCCGGCAAGCAGGCAGGCAGGCAGCAAACTCACCTCACCCCCGGGGCGAGCGAAAAGTGTCTAGTTTGACCTGCAGCTCACAACGGATTCACAGAAAAGAGTCGAGTAAAGATGGGTTCTTGGTGGGTGGTGGAGGACCCGGCCGGAACGGGGAAGAGGAGGAGGATGGGTGATTTGACAATTGCGGGTGGTGGTGGGCGAAGAGGACACGAGGAAGGAAGGAAGAGGAAGACGGGGAGCCTGGTCCAAGTTCCAAGTCGTGAAAGGCTAGCTAGCGCTAGCGGGCGGCGACGAGTGAGTGGCAGCCGGACTCGGACCGGGCGACAATCTCAGCGTCTCCTCGTGCCGTCGTCGTCGTCCCTCCTCCCCGACGTCCTCGTTGCTTTTTCGACTTTTCGCCCTGTGTTTCCTTGCGTTTGTTGGTTGTGTACATTGTGCATTTGACTAATGCACAATTTGTTGGTTGTGTACATTGTGCATTTGATTCTTGATCAATTAAGCGTGTAAAAGAATGGTTGTTGAGCTGTGGATCCAGAAGGATGAATGGACGTGGACTTGCCGAATTTGGACCTCAAGATTTCCTGCTCCAAGACTTCAAAAACAGGGTTCGGGAACCTTCTAATACAGCAATACGAGGTTCAAATGTTTTAAAACCTTGCCAAGGGATGGGGAGACACATAAGCTTCCGCCCGCCCGTCCAATAATATTATAAGCAAGTCAATTTTTTTAAAAAAAATGTATTTTTTATGGTAGCAAATAAATGCTATTAGATCATGTAATATACTCTCCCGTTTCAAAATTAAGTGCACTTCAGCTTTTTCATAAGTCAAACTTTTTCCACTTTAACCAAATTTCCGGATAAAAATGTCCATAGTTTATGGCACCAAATAGATGAACTATGAAAATATATCTCGCGATGAATCTAAAGATACTTATTTGGTAATCTGTAACTATTAGCATTATTTTGTATAAACTTATTCAAAGTAGAGAATGTTTGACTTATGACAAAGCTAGAAATGCACTTATTTAGGGATGGAGAGAATATTGTTTTTATGATAGCAAATAAATGTCATTAGATCATGTAATATATTTCTTATGGTATAGAGTAGAGTCATAAAGGGTGTTCAATCAAATTCGGGATCAAATAAGAGCATCTCCAATAGTTTTGAACCCTCCCAATCATTTTTATGGTAAGATTTGAAAAAAAAAAAAAAACTATTTTCAAACAACTTCCAATATTTTCAGCTACGGATTACATGCATGTCATTGATTTTGGCTACCGATTACATGCATGAATGAGGTTTAAAAGACGGACAGTCAACAATGAAGTTGAGCAATCTAGAATACTTTTAATCTGAAATAAACTTTAAACCTTCGATGGTTCGCATTTTAAGACATAGGAAGTAAATTTCAATAGTACCTAACATAAACTTAGTCTAAACTAAGAAAATTTGACTAATATATACCATATAAACCCAGATCTTTAGAAGATTTCACTGTTAATTGGTTGCGTAGCAAAAGGGCTGCTGCCAACTAGATTGATAATGTTCTTGTTTGCTAGCTTGACTTGGGCATTATAGATCAATAGAAACAAAATGACTATAGAAAAGAAATTTCCCAACTCATCCACTGATGTTATATATATGGCGATTTCTTTCATGCAGAGGTGGGAGATCTTGCTGAAGGTTGAAGACAGGGAACGCATCGCCCAGGTCAAGGAGGAGATTATGAAGTGGCTTAAAGCTTTTGTAGCTAATCTCAACGGATGTAATAGAGCTTTAGGACCCTTGTGGTTGGAGGCTATTATTTTGGTTTCTTTCTGAAATTTTGCTTATCTGTAACTGGTAACCCCAGTCATAATTGTGTACTGTGCTGGCTTTCTTATAAGCCGAGTTTAATGAAACTCTTTTCAAAAAAAATATATATATACCATATAAACTTTTGTTTGGATCGTTTGGATTTTGAAAAATCCGGACATAGAAACAAAATCCCATAATTCTAAATTCTCATCCAAACGATGTAGAGTATATTTTAATTGGAATTTTATCTTACCGATTTTTAGAATCTCGAAATCCGATAAAAGCCGCTGCGATTCTTTTATCCGGATTCTCAAAAATCCTTTGGGATCAAAACGGCACCTAGAATTGATTCTTTTTATATAGAAAGAAGAAGAGGTACGTACTCCAATAATAATTAATGTAGTATAATACTAGCAGCTGTCAGTGTCAAATGATTCGTTATGCATGAGGGGATTTTCAACCGTAATCTCTAACCGTAGATTACGGTTAAGGCGCCCCCATGGAGATTATGGTTTTCGCCATCACCAGGGATTCTAGAAGAGAATTTCGTTTCCTTCCTCTTCTCCAACTTTCGTGGCACGGCAAGGCACCGCACCGCACCGCACCCAAAGATGGTGTGCGCTTGCGTCATCGTGGGAGAAGAAAATTCTCTTAGCGGAAAGCGAAACGTGGACTAGAAATGTTTTTTTTTTCGTAATATGAAACTTTTTACAAGAAGAAAAACTAAACGAACAATACTTGATCCAGTTTCATCCAAAATCATATATATAGTAGAGTAGCTAGGACAGTGTCGCTGGCGTGGGCGCGGCGACATGACCGTTAGTTAGATTTGAGAACAAATTAAACATGGCTTAAATGACGCCACATGTGCACGGGAAAGGCAGCCTTTTCTCCCCTGCAACAGTCCCAAAAGGCAAAGGCAAACATCACAGCAGTACCAAAAGCTAAAAAGTACTTGACATTTTAGTTTAAAAAAGCACTGCTCAACTAAATTTCTAGAAAGTTTATTGTTCGTACTGCTCGCCGTTGTGAACACACTTTTCATGTGTGAATCGTGTCATTTTCTTTGGTGTGAGTGTGACCGATGGAGAAGCAACTCCTATTTTTGTGCGTGACAATACCACCGAGCCTGCTTCATTTCATTCCAAAATTGCTTTTTTTTTCTAGATAGTTTTTATAGATCCAAAACAAAAGGACCGGGGTCTTTTACAAAATTCGTATTTTAACTTTACATTACATTATACTCCAACGGTCTACAAAGGAATATAATTCTCACCTGTAGAGACACCAAATACTTCTAAATTTGATCAAATTTATAAAAATATTACTAATGTTTATGATGCAAAATAAATATAATTAACTATAAAATATACTTTCATAATAATTTGATTTTGAGAAATAAATGTGAATACTATTTACTGTAAATTTGCTCAAACTCGAATTAGTTTAACGGACATAAATACCACAACTATGTTCTTTTGTGGACAGAGGGAGAGATATAAACAACAGAATATAATTTGTCATGTTAGCATGATATTCTCACGTCCCACTCTCTTCTATCTGTGACCAATTAAGATCATGTTAGGTTCCAAATAAATCATCAACTTATAAGTCAAAAAAGTGAAATAAGTAACTTATTTTGCTAATAGCGAGTGAGTTATTAAGTCATGCAACTATAAGCAATAAGTTGGTATACCTCTACTTAAAACTTATAAATCATCCCTTTCGTATGCATAGAACAACTTGTAAGTCATTTACAACCAAACAACCATGACTTACAAGTCACTGATTTTAAGTCGCACCAACTTATTGGAACCAAACCTAAAACTCACGAACCTGTACTCATGTGATTTCAAATGCGAGGCGCAAAGCCCCCCTTTTTCCGTTATGCGATAAATCCACTATATTACGATCAACCATTGATTGGTTGCGGGTTCTTAATTCCGGATACCGCCGGGAATATCTTTTATATTATATTTATCAGTGAGCGTTCATACTTTTCCATATAAAAACGTCGAGCAGGACGGCACACATGTGTCATGCATGACATTGACACAATGAACCATAAACAAACGACACTTTGCAGGACCTACTGCTTCTGGTTGACTAGCTATCGTTGACACTGACATATTCAAGAAACAACACTTTGTAACAAGAATATTTTTAGTTTGAGGTGTACTAATATAACTACTAATGCATGTAGTTTTGACTACTGCCATGGCACATTACGCCAATTTGAGCTGTTCTGGAAACACAAAGTTCAGGAAAGAAAGAAACACAGGCATTTAAACCACGGCCCGTTATCATAAGCTAGATTGCCTAACACGCTACGGAAAAAAATGCACAAAACCACAAAAGGATGGAAGGAAAGCTTAGGGCGATGACACGCGATGGGCTTGACGGGCCATAGTTGGTCACCTTTTTCTTTTTTTAATCCTGGACCATCTAGAATTTTATTGGCCCATTTCTATTGTTTTATTTCACTGCAACAACGACATATGCCATGGTCTCCTTCTGCTAGGTAGGAAGAGCAGATTGTATAACAGTAACTCCTAGCGTGTCATTTGTGGCGCATGTTGTTCTCGATCTTAATAAAAAAAGGATGGGCATTGCATATTCGAGAAAAAAAAATTATATTGATAATTGGAGAGACTATCATGTTGGATTGAAAATCCAAGGTTGGACGAAAAGGGAACGGAACTACAAAGGAATTAGGAAAAGCCTAGTTTCCCTCCCCATCTATCGGCGAAGTTCGATTTTCCTCCCCAAACCGCAAAACCGGATGAAATCGCTCCCTCAACTCTCATACCGGGTCACTTTTCCTCCCTCGGTTGTTTTGTGGGCGGTTTCGGTGGCGGCAACAACGTGAGCCCCACATAAAAGCGAGAGAGAGAGAGCAACGGTCCAGCTCCCCCGGCGCCCACGGGCGGGCGGCGGCGAAGCGGCTCTGTTCGCGTCTTGAGGTGAGGCGGATGGAGCGCGGCTACCGATGGCGGGCGGCGCGGGCGGCTTGCCCAACGCGGCGCTGGGCGGCGTGGGCTATCAGCGGCGGGCGGCGCGGGGCGGTTGCCGGCGCGCGCTGGCGGCGCGCGGTGGCGTGAACCCGCCAGCGGCGACGGCGTCCGCCCGAGCCCCGCGCGGCTTACGAACTTCGGCGCATGACGGCGAGCCAGCGCGGCGGGGAGCTTCGCGCCCGCGACCATGGAGCACCGGCGCCGCGCCGAGGAGCCACTCGCCACCACCGCCGCGCGGCGAGCGGAGCGCGGCGAGGCGAGCAGAGCCCGCGGTGGTCGCGGCGGCTCGGCGGGAAGAGGAAGACGGTGGCCACGCAGAGGCCGCGCTCGCCGACTTCGCCCGCGGTGCCGGCGGCGTGCTCGCCGACATCTTTCTTGTCTTGCCGGGCGGAGGCGAGGGGCGAGGGCCATCCGCGGGCGCTCGTCCATGCCGGGCGGTGGACGCGGGATGGGGTCTTGACGAGCTCGATCGGCGCCCGCTTGGTCTTCGCGAGCACCCGTCGCTGCGGGACGAGAGCGGGCGGAGCTGCCGAGGCGAGCACGAGATGGTCCGGGCGCCGGCGTCCGGCGCTCGTCCCTCACCCCGCGGATGGAGACGGGTCCCTCTGCTCCCCGATTGGAGCACCCCGCCGCCGATTGGAGCACCGCGCTTTCGCGTCCACGCCGCGGAGCCAGCGGCCGGCGGAGCGCCGCTGGCGGCGCGAGGCGGAGCCAGCATATGGCCGGGCCGGCGGGCGGCGGCACGGGCGGCGGCGGTCCGGCGGGCTGCTGCGGGCCCTCGCGCGCGGAGCGGCGTGGGTCCTCCTCCACGGCCTCGCTTCGGCGTCCATGTACCTCTGGCGCGACGTCCTCGAGTCCGTGGTGGAGCGGAGTGCCGGCGCCCGACACGGCGCCACGGCCACGGGTCTGCGGGGAGTGGCTCAGCGCGGTTCTTTGCGTCGCGCTGGATGGCCCCGCCGTGTGGCGCGTCGACCGGTGCTCGTCGCGGTGGGCGACCGTGTTGTCGCGCTTCGGCACCGCACTCCCTACTCGCGTCCTTGGCGGGCCACGGACGGCGCCGGGCGTGGGCGCCCGGCGTCGTCGTGGTCGTGGGTCGGCGTCGGGAGCGGCAGCGCCCGGCGCCATGTCGGCCGGGCTCCGCCGCCGCCACGAGGCGCCCCCAGGCTGCGCGAGCTCTCCCCGCCACGTGCTCTCCTCGCTTTTATGTGGGGCTCACGTTGCCACGTCACCGAAACCGCCCACAAAACAACCGAGGGAGGAAAAGTGACCCGGTATGAGAGTTGAGGGAGCGATTTCATCTGGTTTTGCGGTTTGGGGAGGGAAATCGAACTTCGCCGATAGATGGGGGAGGGAAACTAGACTTTTTCCAAGGAATTACAACTACAAAAGGATGTGGTGATGGGCTTGATGGCCCATAGTGCTTCTAGTCTGGCCTCTCTCTCTCTCTCTCGGTGTCTCTTTTTGTAGACCATCTAGCGTTTCGTTGGCCCGTTTATATTCTTTGAGACTGTTCTTCTTTTCTTTATTCTGAACTAGGTTCCCGTTTTCCTTCTCTCCATTCAAGTTCTTCGATTCCATCTTTTTTATCTCACTTTTCCCATTATAGGTGCTCTGTGTTCGCGATCTACAAGCTGCCGGCCCAAGCAACTATGTTCCCAGCTTTTCTCAGTTCGTCACTGTATAAACAACGAACTGAGGAATGAATGAAAAGCAAAGGTACGTACAGTAGCAGCAATGAAGATGAATTAATCACCAATCTTAATTAATAGATAATAAGTATAGTGAAAGAGCAGTTATATTCAGTAGTGATGTGATGAAAATACATGGATGGAGCAAGACGAAAACGTCACTGTGGTTAGGGGCGTGTTAGGCCTCGACCATGGAGCCCACCTAACGGCCCACGAAAGCCCGCTCCGACTCCTGCACGTTATGTGGAGGTCCTGCACCTTGGGGATGTTATGCGGAGGTCCTGCACCTCCGACTACGGAGGTCGCCCACCTTTGTCTTCCTCGCCCCCGCCCGCCGCCTGCTACTGCCGGCCGGCGGCGCCCTCCTCCCCCCCCTTTCTTCTTCTCCCCCCGGGGACCCTAGCCGCCATTTTCGCCGCCGCCTTCGAGCTTCAACCTCGCCGCCATGGACGACCGCCGCTCCCCGCCGCCTACCCATACCCGGCCGAATGGGTCTTGCCTTGGCCCGCTCGGCGGCGCCCCCCGCCTCGCTCACCGCCGGCCGAGCCACCTATCGCCGCCGTGTCGTGTCGGCGCCGGCGGCCCGGCGGGCCGGGCGCAATGTACGGCCGGGGAGGAGGAAGAGGGAGGGGGAAGGACGCCGGAACCCTAACCGGCCGGGACTCGGTAGCGTCGTCGTCGCCTCCGGCGTCGCCGCGGCTTGGCGTCGTCGTCTTCGTCCCGAGCAAGCCTTGGGCCGTCTGCCGCGGGCCGCGGCCTGCCAAGCCTAGTCGGCACCGAAGATTTCCCCTGTGGTTAGTTGTCCGCCAGATGTGATATATATGGGACAAACGAAACATGTGAACACAATTATAATAATGCATGGACATGTTTTGAGAGCAACGGTTAAGATGGGGATTGAGATTTGAGAGGAGCAATGCGACGATGACATAACATTTGTCAATATAACTAAATAATATGTACAATCCTCACTCAAAAAAAAAAATCTTGGGATATGTACTCTAGCCGTTTTAAATCTTTAAATTTGCTATAAGTCAAAACAAATATGTCTTAATTATGTGCATGTTAGTACATTTCTCTTAATTATGTGAAAGGCCCATCTAATCATGGAGGCCCAACGACAGACCCTTCCTGCAAAGCAGCCTAGCAGGCCCGCGGCGTGCGGGCCCCACGACCACATCACAACGGTCAAAAGCGCAGGCATCCTATGCGGTCCTCGGCGACCGGACCAACCGGTCTTGAGCTGCTTCACCGCCACGCGCCGGGCGTGACAAGGAAAGTAACCGCCGCCGCCTCCGCTCCCAGCGCACACACACACATCGGCGCCGCACGTTCACCCTAGCTCAATCACTCTCTCCCCCCACCTGCTCTCCCCTCACCTACCTGATCCCCACTGCCGGCGCGGGGAGCGGCCTACATGGCCTACTACTCGGGCGGCGCCGGCAAGCTGTCGGCGGTGGACGCCATCCTGGCGGAGGCAGCGGACCTGGTGGCGCTCGAGCAGATCGCCAAGCTCAACACGGCCCACCTCACCGACGACTCCGCGCTCCCGTCCAGCCTCGAGGCCCGATTCCGCAAGCTCAAGTCCCTCCCCTCCGCCTCCGCCGCCGCCGCATCGCCACCCGTTCGGACCCTCGCCCGCAGCGTCACCGCGCCGGGCCCCGCACCCGCTCTGCCCGCGCTCGGCCCCAACCCTCCCGCTCCCGCTCCTGCTTCCCCTGAGGACCACCCACACGCCGCGCCGGCCCCCGCGGGCCACGCGGAGACGAACGGCGGCGGGTCTTCGCCGCGGCAGGCTCGTGCTCCGGCCCCCGCACCCGCGGTCCACGACGCCGCCGACGACGACGAGGACCTGGAGCGGCTGTTCGGGGTCGGCGCCACGGGGGCGACCGACGCTGCGGGAGCGGAACAGGGGAGGGACTCCTCCACCTCCGCCTCCCCGTCGCCGCCGCCGGCGCGCCAGGCGTGCTGCTTCGGCTTCTCCCCGAAGAAGACCCTGCAGAGGGCGCCTTCGGCCAAGGCCAAGACGAAGAAGGTCCACCACGGGTCCGGCGACGTCCTCGGCGTCGACGCCGACGAGTGGGGCGACGAGAACAGGAAGATGGTCACCGAGCTCAGGGGCAGCAGCGACGGCTCAGGAAGGCGCTGGAGGACCAGGTGCAGGTCAGCAGGGAGACCGCCAAGATGGCGCGCTGGGTCAAGCAGGCCTCCGCGCGCATGACGCATGTTGAGGCCATTGACGACCTGCTCAGTGATTGCGAGGACGATGAGGAGGAGCTCAAATGAGCTCACGTCGACGCTGTTGCAGTGCTGCTTTTGCCTGTCTTCCTCACCGGTTGTTCTACTGTCTTGGTGATGATCACAATTCACAAATCTGTCAAAAAATGCTTATATTTTACTAGTTCTATATGTAGAAGAAGCAGAGTCATGAAAAAATGCAGTTTTTTTTATGTCACACATTATTGGCGATCAAGCAAAATATATGAACTGGTGTAGTATGTAAGGATTCCATGAGTGCTGATATAGGAATGGAGAACCTATACTATTGTGAAAAAGATTTGATCATCTGTGTTTCGTTTTCTGTTCTGTATAGATTTTTACACACGATGAAGCACATAATAATAACAGAATGAAATTAGGCGCAAGAGTTAATTCGGTATCCATGACAGAACCAACTATTTACACTGGGATATTCTAATTTTAGTAGAGCAAATCAAGTATTTACAATCTGTCAGTATTGAATCATAATTGCTTGATCCTACTTTCAATATACAGCCTTTTAGCACAAATACAGAATTTAATCAGCATAATTTGATATCAAAGAAACAATTGGTATTATAAATAGTGAAGATGCTGTTGCCTACACTCTACCACTTGATAGATAGCTGGTATCATAAGCCACATAAAGTTGGATCCAGTTACACAAAAGTCAATAACCAGAGCACCTAATATTTTGAGCAATTCCTTGTCACACCAAGTTCCTAATAGATGACTCAGAACGAAAGCAACGTGAGGAATTTTCCGCATTGTCGATGTACTTCATTTCCGGATCCATCTCTGTTCATGATTCAGAATTTCATTCTGTCTTTATCCCTGATAGATAGTCTTGCCTTAACCATAAGCCTGACTATGTACAAAGGCGAAAAGAATACTGGTTTATCCTGCGCTGCAACAGTACAAATGAATGTAAGTAATGCTTCATTGTTTGCTTAAATGCTAACCAACATTTGTAAACCCCCATACCCTTTTCACACTTCTGTCGAGCATGAACATTCAATAGCATTTGTAAGTATTGTCTTGTTGCTGTGACCATCCAAACTTTGCAGGCAACACAGTTGATGAACATATGCATGAAACTGAACTTATTTCTTCTGAGAAGGTTAGAACATGTCAAGCTACTTTGCAAGCAGAACTTCCAGTTGGATCAACATTTGACATGCCTCAGAAAAATAAACCAATGGTGATAACTCCCTAAAGATTCAGCAGAACCATTCAAGATAGGAAAGTAGCTTGAGCAAGAAAGGAAAGGATTCTGGCTCATTTATTGGCACCCTTTCAAGCTCTGGTAAATCTGCCCCAAATGACACTAGAAAAAAAATGCGAAATACGCAGCAGGGGATTCTTCTCAGGTGCCTGGCAGCTCAAGGAGGCAGGCAAGAAAGGGCTGGGTGAACTGAAACAGATAGCTGAGAAGGATGAGCTCGAAAGGAAGAAGATGGGTAATTATTTTATTTGCCCACATTGTAATTTTGTCATTAGTGTACCTTTCGAGAAGGAAAAGTACTTCTTTGATGTGAGCTATTTATATTTTACATTGATTATATGGTTGGGATAAAAGTGAGCTCCCGCCTTTGCTTTGCCTGTCTTCCTCATCAGTGGTGTCCCATTGTCTTGATGGCCACAAATCTATCAAAATGCTTATCTTCTAGCATAGTCCATGAGTGATAATATACGAATGGGGAACCAACAATTCTGATGAAAAAGGTTTGATCATGTGTTTTTTTTTCCATTCTGCATAAATTATAAGCGATGAAGCCAATAATAAAAACTCAATAATAACAGCGTAGAATTGGACGCGGAAGTTAATTCAGTAACAAGGACAGAATCAAATATTTACACTCGGCTAATCTAATTTTAATAGTGCATCAAGCCATCAAGAGTTTACAGTCTGTTTATAAGGACTGAACCATAATTGATTTGTGCTACAATTAGCACGTATTACAGTTACATAAGAATCAATAATCAGAACAACAAAATGAACTAATATTTTCAGCAATTCCTTGTCATACTCGCACCAAATTCCTAATATGACTCAGAAAGAAAGCAACTTGTGAGGAACTTCCACAACGTTGATGCACTTCATTTTCAGAGTGTCTATATCCTTCTCACTGTCCATGGCTATGTTTCTGATTCGTCCATATGTTTATGTCTGATAGTCTTGCCTTGATCATAACCCTGACCAAGTCAAAATCTGAAAAGTATACTGAGTTATCCTGTGCTACAACCGTAAAATTAATGTAACTAATGCTCGTAGTTTGCTTAAGAAAAAACCGGAAATTGGTAAGCTTCATACCTTTTCCAATCTTCTGTTCAAAGTAAACATTCAGGAGCCTTGGAAATACAGTGTTATTGGCTTGATGCCATAACCATCCAAATCTTTGCAGGCATAGTGTTTCCTGATGTTGGAGAAAATACGATCATCTGCATGTATTGGAACATTCAATCTGTACAATGAACACAGTCAGAGTCATATACTCTGCCTTTAAAGTAGAGATGAAGTATTAATTGATACTAGTATATTGAAAAAAAGTATGCCTTCAAGTTGAAATGGAAATGGTGATGGCCATGGACACATGGCAAAGCAACATTGCATATTGCACAGTTAACCACAGAAGTTGATGGCCAGACTTCCATGGTCTAATCAAAATGTTATCTCCAGCTACTTTTTGTGTCAAATCCAGCAGTAGAAAAGTAAGTTTTAAAAAACTGAAATGCCTACTTGGAACTTGGAACAACTTAATGCAAAAAAGATAATCCATATTGTAGTGTAACTAGTGTTATCACTTATCAGAATAGGAAAACTGGAGAAGCGACAATGTATAAATCAAGGTGTAAAACTAATCACCTACCCTGTGTTTGCTCTGCATCATGCATGTGTAAGCAAAAAGGGATGTGGGGTCCCTGAAGTTACAAGCATTGACATGTAGCAAGGGTTCCGAATTCAATAAATATCTGTCAAAGCATTTTGCATACATCAGCACTCATCCATTGTATTTACCCTTAAAGCAGAAGTCATCTGAAATGAAATACTTACATCCTCTTTGTTCCAGAACTACAGTTGCATCATGTAACATTTCTCTGGCTTTTCTATCTGGAGTGCATCCAGCACGTTCCATTTCTTTGTATACTTGAGATACCTACTCAAGCCAAGATCAGAATTAGATTAATCAGGTACACACAATAAGATCAGATAATTTCATATTCTACCATCCTTATCTTGAACAAAATTTTGAGGCCTATATTCAAGAGCTGAAAACAAGACCGTTCATAATCATTATCAAACAGTTAAGGTTCTGTGCATGTTACCATGCGTGGCTATTCTAATTTCACAAAAATAGAGGTAAAGTGGCAGACCTTTTCAAATTTCTTTGCTCTCATGAATGTTTTCATAAGTGTAGTATAAGTCACAACATCTGGACTCATACCCTGAGAAAAAAAAAAAAAAACAGGAAATCATAGGAGTGCAAAGAAAGCAAAACATCATAAACTTAAAACAAGATTTAAAAAAAAAATTTTTTTCATCTCATTTCTAGATGAGATATACATACACTATCCTTGATATGCTGGAACACAGCAAGTGCCTCCAAATGCCTTCCAGCAGTGCCAAAAGTATCGATGAGGCCTCTGTAGATCTTAACATCCGGCTCCACCCCAACCTCCTGCATCTCCATGACGAGGTCGGTGGCCATCTTCCACATGCCATTGTCCCGGTACAACCGCACGAGCATGCTATACTCGGCGGTGTCGAGGCGGATGCCACGGCGCCTCATCTCGCCGAGCACCCACCACGGTGCCTCATCTCGCCCGTGTGCAGCACCTTCCAGCAGCAGCAGGTAGCCCTTGCTCCGGATTAGGAGCCATTGATGTGTATTATATATATATATATATATGTCAGTAAAAAAATATATGCTTAGCTCACTCAACTGACCCCTGTTGGTACTTGCTGCTTCCGCATAAATAAATAAAACGACCAGAGATGGTTTTGTGGAGGAGGCAATGAAAATGATGGAGCACTCTCCACTACGACACTACACCAAGGCAATGAAAACCGTAACACTTATATGTTCATGTCAGTTCAAGCGAGCTGTAGAGTTTCTCCGGAAAAAAAAAAGAAATAACAAGCAAATAATAAACATGCATCACACACCAAAGCACTCATAAGCCATATAAGTATTACTTATAGCAGTTTTTTAAAGTGGATTTGAGCTTCTGGGGACACTCTATCGTATCTGCATATTTCCTCTTGGACCTCTTGGGTTCTGTCCTCTTGAATCAGTTGGGATCTTCTTTTCCTCCTCACATCCACCTCGGCTATTTGAAGCACTCTTGCTTTGGATAAGACCAAACGTATGAAATCCAGCGCGTTGCACAGTGGAACGATACTTATCTGCAAAACCGAAGGCTGGGGCACATTTCAGATGATCCCACAGCCCAACTGTACGGAGACTCTTCAACTAATTCGTTGGTAGTGTCCTAAATAAAAAGAAAGACGACTTAGTCAGACAATGGATAAACATAACCTGTTAATTAAGTTGCGAATTTAAAAGACAATACTACTCCGACTAATAACTGCAAAAAGTGATATCTTGGACATCGTTGGTCCACAAAAGCAAACTTTGTTTACTAATATATGCTCACAGAATCATTTTTTAGACAAACCCACCATGCAATTTTGTAGGCGTTCAAACTTCTTTTAGGAGGTTGGCCTGTTTAGTTGAGAGAAAATTTTGGGCTCCCTATTAAACATAAACTAATTACACGAATGGACAAGAAATCGCGAGACGATTCTATTAAGCCTAATTAATTCGTCATTAGAGATTGTTTATTGTACCACGAGGACGTCTAATCACGACATAATTAGGCTCGTTAGATTCATCGTTATAAAATGGATTTTTTGTCATTAATTCATGTTTAATACTCTTAATTAGTGTCCAAAAATTGATGTGACAACGGCTGAAGAATATTTTGGGAACTAAACGGGAATGTGCAATGTAGTTGATGGTCAAAATTTTGATGTGTGTTGCTTACGACCAAAGTGAGAATAGCTATGATGCAATAAAACTTGATTGCTATGTACTCCTTCTGTTTCAAATTATGATTTATTTTGGCTTTGCTCTAGTATAACTGACTAAGTTTATAAAAGAATACAATAATAATATGTATAGGATTAAATAAATGACCTATGAAGACATGCGTCGTCATAGGGGACTCAGGTCAAACCAAATTTGATAGAGATGATGATCTTATTAATCCTTAACAAATTGACTTGTTAGTACAAAATTAAAGTAAAGTATTAACTTGGAACAAAGAGAGTGTATCATAGATCATTCTGTACGTAAATGAAAAAAAAAAAAAGAGAGAGAAATACCTGAACCACCAACTGAGTCAGTTTTCGAGCGCTCCTCAGGAAGTAAATAGTAGATGAAATGTCTGGAGCATTGTTAAAATCCATTTGAAGTATTAATCTCGTCAGATTTTCGTAGGAAGCAGGGAGTCCTTTTGGTAATGGGATCTGAACAAAATTTAGTTTTATTCTACAAGCAGATACTTGAAACAAGAAAACATGCAAATTCATTCGTACCTGCAAGCAGTAATAGTTGTAGAGGAGATTCTCCACGGAAGACTCGATGCCGCGAAGAAGATTTGCAACGCTGTCGCGGTGGGCATTGAGCAAGTTTGCGTGGCCCAGGCGTGGCAATCGCGCGGCCACCCACCTGATGGTCCCGTGGCCCTCTATCTCAAGGAACCGGAGGCTGGACGACTCCATCCGCAGCTCGTGCCATCCCTGCTGGGCTACACCGACGACTCTCATCGTCAGTTCCTCCAGCTTCTGGTTCATCGCGATCATCGCCTCCACGTCGCCGCCCTTTGAGAAGGTGCAGCCGATGAGGCAGAGCTTTGTGAGGCTTGGGAACCCGGTGAAGGACGCCGGTACGGCTGGTAGGACGCAGCAGGTGAGAAGGAGGTCTTTGAGCGCGCCGCACGCGAACATGGAATTGGGCAGTATGGACCGCACTGACACTGCATTCAAGTTGAGATCGAGAGACTGGAGCATCTTCTCGGAGAGGGCCTCTATCCAGCCCTGTACGCCGGGAAGGAGGCTGTCCGTGACTTTTAGTCGGGCGCGGCGCACGGAGCCTGAGTGGCCCGCGAGCACGGCGTCGATCGCCGCCCGGTCGCATGTGGACGAGGTGAAGTCGATGTCGGAGAGGTTGCGCCAGGACCGGCCCCAGGCGACAGAGAGCACGCTGGCGCACGTTGCGTCTCGGAGCGGTAGGCACGCGAGGATGAGGTCGAGGACCTCCGGCGGGAGATCGGAGACGGCGGCCATCGTGGAGAGACGCAATCCTCGTCTTCTTTTCCTTTTGTCGGTTCCGCTATTCCCGTCCGTTTGTATCTCCTCCTCCGGCCGGGATCCCGCGTCGTCATCCGGGCGATGCCTACCGTCCGATCGCAATCCCTCCACATCGCAGCCTCCTCCGAAAACCCTCGCGAGCCCGCCTCCTTCTCCGTGTCGCAGACCCTCGCCTCCGACTCAGCTTCTTCCTGCCTCTGCCTCGATCGGATCGCTCCATCCCAGTAGCAGCAACGCCGACGAGGGACTCCCGCGTTCGTCTCCTTCTTCAGCCGCGGTTAGGATCGCGACCTCTCATTCACGTCGCCGTTGGATCACTTCTTCCGACGTCGCCGATCGGATCTCTCCCATCTCGGCAGCCGCAACTGTGACTGTCCAAACTTTGCAGGCAACACAGTTGATGAACAGATGCATCAAACTGAGCTTATTTCTTCTGACTAGGTTAGAACAAGCTACTTTGCAAGCAAAACTTCCAGTTGGATCAACATTTGACACATTTCAGAAAAATAAATCAATGGTGATGACTGTCCCTAAAGATTCAGCAGAACCATTCAAGACAGGAAAGTAGCTTGAGCAAGAAAGGAAAGAATTCTGGCTCATTTATTGGCACCCTTTCAAGCTCTGGGCCCCAAATGACACAAAGAATGCGAAATACTCCGCAGCAAGGGATTCTTCTCAGCTCAGGTGCCTGGCAACTCAAGGAGGCTGGGTGAACTGAAACAGATAGATGACAAGGATGAGCACGAAAGGAAGATGTGTAATTATTTTATTTGCCGACATTGTAATTTCGTCATTAGTGTACCTTTTGACAAGGAAAAGTGCTTCTTTGATGTGAGCTATTTACATTTTACATTGATTATATGGTTGGGATAAAAGAGCTCCCGCCTTTGCTTTGCCTGTCTTCCTCATCAGTGGTCCCACTGTCTTGATGGCCACATATCTATCAAAATGCTTATCTTCTAGCAAAGTATACGAATGGGGAACCTACAATTCCGATGAAAAAGGTTTGATCATGTGTTTCTTTTTATTTATTTATTTCCATTCTGCATAATTATAAGCAATGAAGCCAATAATAAATAAACTGAATAATAACAGCGTGGAATTGGACACGGAAGTTAATTCAGTAACAAGAACAAAATCAAATATTTACACTCGGCTAATCTAATTTTAATAGTGCATCAAGCCATTAAGAGTTTACAGTCTGTTTATTAAGACTGAAACATAATTGATTTGTGCTACAATTAGCGCGTATTACAATTACATAAGAATCAATAATCAGAACAACTAAATGAACTAATATTTTCAGCAATTCCTTGTCACACTTACACGTCACACCAAAGTCCTAATATGACTCATCAGAAAGAAAGCAACCTGTGAGGAACTTCCACAACGTTGATGTACTTCATTTTCAGAGTGTCTATTTCATTCTCTCTGTTCATGGCTAAGTTTCTGATTCGTCCTTATGTTTATGTCTGATAGTCTTGCCTTGATCATAACCCTGACCAAGTAAAAGCTGAAAAGTATACTTAGTTATCCTGTGCTACAACAGTAAAATTAATGTAAGTAATGCTCGTAGTTTGCTTAAGCAAAAACCGGAAATTGGTAAGCCTCATACCTTTTTTCAATCTTCTGTTCAAAGTAAACGTTCAGGAGCCAGTGTTATTGGCTTGATGCCATAACCATCCAAATCTTTGCAGGCATAGTGTTTCCCGACGTTGGAGAAAATACGATCATCTGCATGTATCGGAACATTCAATCTGTACGATGAACACAGTCAGACTCATATACTCTGCCTTCAAAGTAGAGATGAAGTATTAATTGATACTAGTATATTGAAAAAAGTATGTCTTCAAGTTGAAATGGAAATGGTGATGGGCATGGACACATGGCAAAGCAACATTTGCATATTGCATGGTTAACCACAGAAGTTGATGGCCAGACTTCCATGGTCTAATCAAAATGTTATCTCCAGCTACTTTTTGCGTGAAATCCAGCAGTAGAAAAATAAGTTTTTAAACAAACTGAAATGCCTACTTGGAACTTGGAACAACTTAATGCAAAAATGATCCATATTGTAGTGTCATCACTTATCAGAAAGGAAAAATGGAGAAGCGACAATGTATAAATCAAAGTGACCTACCCTGTGTTTGCTCTCTGCATCATGCATATGTAAGCAAAAAGGAGGTGGGGTCCCTGAAGTTACAAGCATTGACAATGTACTGATTAAATAGCAAGGATTCCAAATTCAATAGATACCTGTCAAAGCATTTTGCATACATCAGCACTCATCCATTGTATTGTATTTACCCTTAAAGCAGAAATCATTTGAAATGGAATACTTACATCCTCTTTGTTCCAGAACTACAGTTGCATCATGTAACATTTCTCTGGCTTTTCTATCTGGAGTGCATCCAGCACGTTCCATTTCTTTGTATACTTCAGATACCTACTCAAGCCAAGAGAAGAATTAATATAATGATTTCAGATTAACCAGAATACACACAATAAGATCAGATAATATCATATTCTACCATCCTTATCAAGAACAAAATTTTGAAGCCTATATTCAAGAGCTGAAAACAAGACCTTTCAAAATCACTACCAAACAGTTAAGGTTCTGTGCATGTTACCATGCGTGGCTATTCTAATTTCACAAAAATAGAGGTACAGTGGCAGACCTTTTCAAATTTCTTTGCTCTCATGAATGTTTTCATAAGTGTAGTATACGTCACAACATCTGGGCTCATACCCTGAGAAAAAAACAGGTAATCATAGGAGTGGAAAGAAAGCAAAACATCATAAACTTGAAACAAATATTAAAAAAAAAACATTTTCATCTCATTTCTAGATGAGATACATACACTATCCTTGATATGCTGGAATACAGCAAGTGCCTCCAAATGCCTTCCAGCAGTGCCAAAAGCGTTGATTAACAAATTCAGCATAACAAGGTTTGGCTCAAATCCTTCTTCCTCCATTAACTGAAGTACATTTACAGTTTGTTCACACAATCCCTGAGAGAAAGGGAACACCTTGACTCCTTGAGTAAGCAGCCAATACGATTCATGTGGGTTGAAACATGTGCACAGGGACAGGCAGACATCCATCTTCTACTGGCAAATTAACTCTCTGTCCCCTAAGGAAAAGCCAAACGCAGAAAGAAAATAGTTGGAGATCTAAGGTATTGACCTACTGCAGTGGGCCAAGGTGATTAGTTGTACTACTTAACACACACCTCAATGCTAGATCTCAGATGCAGTATTATATGCTAAAGATTCCTGGTTCGACTACAGTGCTGAAACAGATGGGGAAAATACATCAGCTCAGTCATAATGTCATATAACTTGTCTAGATAAATGCCACAATGCTTCTCATGAATCATGATGTTGCTATTTTATTTTCTCAGTGCCACGGCTATCAACTACGTCAGGATTTAGAAACATCAGGTGTTGTAATGAGTACTGACCAGATAAACAAAGAAGTCCAAGATCCAGCTAGATTATTATATCATATTTTCAAACCCAGAAATGGTCTATCTTATAATCTAAAAAGAAGAGAAGAAAACATTTCCAAAGCCAGAAATGGTGTATCTTATTCTCTCAAATAACAAATTGTGAATCCTTATTCAAAGCCAGAAATGCTTACATGCAATGTTAGGATGCAATCAAAGGCATTGCCACTATGTTCAGTTTGAAATTGAGAGGACAAAACTATTACGCCATGATGCAATATTGAATTAACCCAAGTTTAGTAGTTAGATAGACTGACCTGTTGAGCATAAGCGTTGGCAAGGACACAAAATACACGAGGTGAAAGCTGTGTATTCTCAGCTCTAAGAGCAGCTATACACTCCCGTGCATCACGAAAATGGCCATAGTGCCCGTAAATGTCGACTAATACTGCGTACACTGCACCACTCTCCTTGAAACCTCGATTCTTCATGCCATCAAACAGTTTCTTGATCTCATCCCACTTCCCTTGCTCTCCCAACCGGCTGATGATCATAACAAATATCTTTGGGTCTGGGTACATCCCTTCCTCCTGCATGGAGGTGAAGAAGCGCAGAGTACGTTTCATGTTCCCCACCCGACAATGCCACCGAATCAAGGCATTCCACGTTGATATATCCGGCTTGACGCCTTCGGCACGCATTTTATCAAACACCCTGCGCGCATCGGCTAACTGTCCATACTTGCCGAATGTATCGATGAGGCCGCTGTAGATCTTAACATCCAGCTCCACCCCAACCTCCTGCATCTCCATGACGAGGTCGGTGGCCTTCTTCCACATGCCATTGTCCCGGTACAGCCGCACGAGCATGCTATACCCGGCGGTGTCGAGGCGGATGCCACGGCGCCTCATCTCGCCGAGCACCCACCACGAGTCCTCGAGCCGGCCGGCGCGCGCGTACGCGCCCAGCAGGAGCGTGTAGGTGCGGCGGTTCCTGGCGACGCCGTCGTCGGCCATCTGGAGGAGTAGGCGGTCGGCGAGGCGGAGGCGCGCGGCGGCGAGCAGGCCCTCGAGGAGTGCGTTGTAGTGCGTGGCGTCCGGGCGCGGGCCGAGGCGGCGCATCTCGAGGAGGAGCGCCTCGGCCTCCAGCGCGCGCGCCCCTCGCGGGACAGCGCACGGATGAGGCGCGCGTACGCGCCGGCGCTCGGGCGCGCCCCGTCGCCTGCATGTCGGCGAGGAGGCCGAGTGAGCGCGCCAGGTCGGACCCCGCGTGAGACTGGATGGCGCGGTCGTACCACTCCCAGGGCCGCTCCTGGTGGTCTGCTTCGGCGGCGGAGCAGCAGCAGCGGACCACGCCGCTGGCGACGCGGCGCTGCCGTCTGGGAATTGGAGGCGCGGGGAGCGGGAGGTGTAGTGGCCGTGGCACATGGCGGCAGACGAGAGAGCAGGCGTCCATGGCGACTGCCTGTGGCTCGGCTTCGACGGAGGTGGACGGGGAACTGGAACCGCTACCTGTCGGCTACTGGGTTGGGCCCAAAGAACTCCTGTGATGTAAGCCCATTAAACAAAGCCCATATTCGGTTTCAAAAAAAAAAAACAAAGCCCATATTCTGCGGCTGGGCCCAAAGAACTCCTGTGATGGAAGCCCATTCTACAAAGCCCACATCGGGCAAACCCTCAGGAATTCCCTCTATAAAGACCAACCCTAGCGCCACCCTTCTTCCTCGCATTCATCCCCGAGAAGGAGCCGCCGCCGCCGCGCAAAACCGCATCGACGCCGACACTCCTCCTCGGGCGCAACCATGGTGGCCACTAAGAAGACGGTAACGATCCCATCCCCCGCGCTGTGACATCTATCCCCTGTGTCTCGACCACGAGCCAACGTTTCTCTCACCTTTTCGTCGATCTGTTCCCGTCTTCCGTGCGGCAGTATGGCATGCTACTGGACTGTGGCTGGTCGCGTCTCTAGTCTTGCAATTTTCGGTTCTGAGCTTTGTTTTGGTTTTTCGTTCTTTTGTGGTTTTGTGCAGAAGAAGTCCACGGACAACATCAACAACAAGCTGCAGCTTGTGATGAAGAGCGGCAAGTACACGCTCGGCTACAAGACTGTCCTCAGGACACTTAGGAACTCCAAGTGTAAGGAAGCTCTAACTTGATATTCTGTTTCCTTAGCAAGACTGCCTGTGTCACAGTTTAAATCCTTAGGAAGGGAATCGATGCCTATGTTATTAGACCGTAGATTAAGGAAGCTCTTCGTAGCTTTTTTTTTTCATTTCAAGGCTGCTTGGATTGTAGTTTAAATTAATAGGAAGGGAAGGGAAGGGAAACGATGCCTATGATATATCACTATGTTACTGTGCGATGGTCAATCCATGCTTATGGACGTGTCCATGTAGTTGTTTTTTATGGCCTACAGTGGGAGTGGATGAGTGGCCTCGGTATATGAGCATATGTGATGACCATTACTTGCACTATCTTGTTTAAATGGGCATAATGTTAACATTTTACATGTCAAAATCTGAATACGACTTTGAGAGAAGGAGAATAGGCCTTGGGTTCATGACCTCAGCTACTACAACTTTGTAGCTACATGGACACCGACCAAATATTCTCTGGACAACGTATTTATCTGGACATGTTCTATGAATGTTTTGCCCCTCCATACCTTAATGCTATCAGTGGAGGAAATGATGACCCTTTCCCCAGATGATCGACAGTGAACATTCTGAGCGCTATAATTTCTCTTTTGAGAACCAAGCCAGAATTCTGATCCTCCATTTATTTAGAAAAAATGATCCTGAATTTGTTGTAGTGCTTGTTTTCTTGCCTCTTCTCAAATTTGATGTTTCTTTTTGTGTCTTTTCTCTTGAACTGAGTTGCATGCTCCAGAGGATATGATGACCCTTTCCCCAGATGATCGACAATGAACATACTGAGCGCTATAATTTCTCATTTGAGAAAACCAAGCCAGAATTCTGATCCTTTGATTGTTTCTTGGAAAAATAATTTCTTCGACTGTTTTGATGATTTACCTTTTTCCTTTACCTTCATACATTCTGTTGCCACCTGCTTGCTCTTTTGATGGAACTATGTATTTTTAACTAATTTTTAAATGTGACTGTCACTTGAGTTTTTGTTGAAAACTGATTACCAATGGATGAATTAATATGGCCATTGTGTATGAGTCAACGCCATAATGATCCTCCCCATGTCGTGCATACATGGAACCTGTGCCTGATAACACTGGTTCAGCATGCCTGTGGATATCTTCTGACCGAATGATAATTTAAGTTTATGGTGTTTTGGTGGATTGTGTTGTTTATACAATTATTTAAATATAACCAGTCCAGTATTTTAGGTTTGTGTAATTTAACTGCTTTTCTTTGTGTAACTATTCCTTCCACATGACTATACTTTAAATTTTTTTGATGTCCGTACATACAAAACTGTACTCACATATTCTCTGATTGTTTTTCACATTCCTTAATGTTATCACTGGAGAATATGATGATCCTTTCCCCAGATGATCGACAGTGAGCATACTGTGCGCTATAATTTCTCATTTGAGAATACAAAGCCAGAATGCTGATCCTCCATTTATGCAGAAAATTATTTCTGAATTTTTATGTAGTGTTTTTTTGTTGACTCTTTATCAAATTTGATGCTATTTTTTGTGTTTTTTTTTCTTCTGCTAACTGTGTTACAACTTCAGAGGATATGATGACCCTTTCCCCAGATGATCGACAATGAACATACTGAGCGCTATAATTTCTCATTTGAGAAAACCAAGCCAGAATTCTGATCCTCTAATTGTTTCTTGAAAAAAAAATTTTTTATCGGTTTACTTTTTTCAATATACTTAGGTGTTCTGAGTTCCTAAGGTTTTAAATTTGTTAGCTGTTCATGTTACTGCTTGCACTTTTTTGATGTAACTATGTATTCTTAGTAGCGCTTTTTGAATATGCGATTGTCATTTGAGTTTTGCGTTGTAATCTGGTTACAAATGTATGGATTTAGATTCCATTGTGTACAAGTCAATGGCATTATGATCCTCCCCATGTAGTGCATATATATGGTCCCTGTGCATGATATTACTTGTTGATCATGTTTGGGGATATCTTCTGTGGATAATTTTGTTTTGTTATGTTTGTGGATTAATTATGTTGTGTATAATTGTTTTGAATATCTCGTATCCAGTCTTTATGGTGTAACTTGCCTTGATTCCTTTGCTTTGCGTAACTGTTCATGGTATGACAATGCATTCTTTAAATTTTAGTGTGAGTACATACACCACTGTACTGTATGCATTTTACTTTAGAATTCACATGTTAAATATAGCATGCCTGTAATATGCCTAAATCAATCTATTGTCTTACAGCAAAGCTAGTGATCATTGCTAACAACTGCCCTCCGCTCCGGAAGTCTGAAATTGAGTACTATGCTATGCTGGCTAAGGTCACAGTCCACCACTTCCATGGAAGTAAGTTACATCTCTTACTTTTGGTTCTTCAATTAATGTTGCTTATGATTTAGTGAAATGACAATTTTCAACTGTGAGTAGGCATGATACCTTTTCGCTTAGACCCTGATTTACATTTATTGTTTTGGAATGCTTAGCCAGTGGCAGAAAAGCACAAGGATCAGTGGGAGACCTAGGGGCCATGGCAATCCCATATGTAAAAGCTAAAGTTAATTAACAAAATCAACTGGCAAAGATCATTTTGGCATTCTTAGAATGCATAATTGTTACTAATTGGCTCCTCAAAATGTATTTGTGGCTGTCTCTAATAAGTATTCAAGATAAATCATTTAACTGCTAGGAGGAATAACTAAATGATATGCGCTGCTGGTTCCTATCGTTTTATTTTAAGGCTGGGCTTGTGCTTCTCTATGCAATTAACTGTTTTTGTGACACTCCTGAAAATAACTGCAATTTCTTGTTTTCCAGACAATGTTGACCTGGGAACAGCCTGTGGAAAATACTTCCGTGTCTGCTGCCTCAGCATTATTGATCCTGGTAAATGGTTCCTCCATATCACAGGTCATTTGATGTTTTGATCAATATGGATATGAAGGGTGATTGTATTTTGTTTTCAGGTGATTCTGATATCATCAAGACCACCCCTGGTGAGCAGTGAGGAAGTGACACCAGTAGTACTAGGCACTTGGCTTCTGAATTCCTGTAGTGTTGTAGTGGTTGCCCTTTATTGTGCTCCGACAGAATTTTCCTGTCAGTAAACTGATTGTGGGAATATTGTCTTTGATCGAAAATTTTGGCCCTGGCAATTGACATTGATCGAAAACTTTTAGTTTTCATTTTGATTTACTCGATCCACTGGTATATTGTGTCAAATCTCTGTCCTGTTAACGGTTAGCCATTGCTGCTTCAAACAATGTGGTCGTAGCTTTTGTGCTTTTGATATCCTCGACGCTTTATTTACGACGTGATCGATGTTGTGAATACAGGGCCGCGCTGTATCTTCATCGCATGAATGAAATCATAAAAAAACTACTCTGTTTTAAATTGACTGATCTTTATTCTTGTTATTTTTTAAATATAGTTCTGAAACAAGAAGTTTGATTGATTCTTTGCGTTACTGAAGAACTTGCAATGTTACTATCTTGTTGGGACTACTTAACACAATTTTGGCAGCAAATGACCATGACCTGTTTGTAATGTTGCAACACTCTAAACTCCAAAGCTTGCTCACGGATGATCTCCTATCCACCTTGCATACTGCCGCGAACTGCCCTGCTCGTTTCTGCTTTAAGCCGCAGCCAGTGCAGCTGCCTACTGGCTTAAAGCAGAAGCGAGCGGTACATTGCCTTGGTGGCACACAACGATATGCCGTGGCGTCATTATCACTGCCATATAAACGCGTTCTCTCTCTAGGGGATTACAATTCTCGATTGCCTATTGGGATTAAAATTCTGAACTCTCTGTAATAATAAATAACAAATCCTTCAATTCTAAGGTTCATTGTAAAGTTTATTATAGCAATTATATAAGTTCGCTTGAACTCATCTGTCTGTTTTACGAGTCTCGTGTACCGTGTAAAATCTGCCGGGACGAACGAGTCACCGATATTGAGTGGGATGGCCGAAATTGCCCGAAACCAAGTAAGGTGATGCAGTGTGATCCGTGCCATTTTGGTGGCTGGTAAATAACTTGAGAAGCTTGATTAGTTTTTTTAAAAAAAAATATAAAAAAACGAGAAGGTTGATTAGTGAACCGGGCTGGCTTGAAATTCCCCACACTGGGCCGGGGCTGTGAATTCTTCACGGGCCGCCACGATTCACCGGCCCTCTCCCTCTCAAACCCTAGTAAACCTTCTTGTATATATTTATATCGTGCGATGCCCTCTTCCTTTCAAGCACCAACAGACAGGCTGCAGCCGTCGCGCCGCCATCCCTCTGTGCTCCGTCCTCCGTCCTCCGCTCAGTATCGCCGTCTCCCCCTCTAGGTTTCAGCGTACAGAGACAGATTCCGCTTTGTCATGTTTTTCAATGGAAATCCCATTTGACCATCTTGCTTGGTTTGCGTTTGTTTGTAGCCCTGTTTGGTTGGAGTTGGGGTGTGGTAGTTGGATGGATTGGTGCAGATGAGGAGTCACAAGTTTTAATGGGTAATTTGCATCTGAGGTATCTCTGTGATGTCACACCCTTTTTCACCTTGGAGATCTGATGCATCCAATGCTCCTTCCCAATCCCTCCCCATAGCAACTAACAGTTCTTTGTTGCCGTTTGCCCTTTTCAGATTGTTTCTTTTTTTAGTCTTTCTGTATTTCTGGGATTCGATGCATTTGGATTGATATTTCTTAGATCGGAGGAAATCGAGTGCAGTGTCTTTACTGTTGCGGTTCGTGTGGAGATGAAATGATGATGAAATTGTTTCCCTATTGGTTTGATTGGCCGCCATGATGGCTCAAACTGTATTAGCTCTATCTGATCTTCTCCCACGTCGTATCTCAAGTTTACTGTGTTCCTTCCCTTTTCGAAAACGATTTGTAGTGATTAAAATGCATATTTGACAAAGCTTAACCTATGGCAGCCAGCGATGAAACGTACCTTGACCGGGAATTTGCTAGACGTTCTCATGTTATATATATGATTCCTGATAATTTCTTGAGTTTGTGGTAAAAAGGAGGATGTAAGCAGATGATGAGTCACAAGTTTATGGGTAATTTGCATCTGAGTCATCTATGTGATGTCACACCCTTTTCACCTTGGAGATCTGATGCATCCCCTCCTTGATATAATCACTTTCAAAAAAAAAAGTAAAGTTTCTTCATACTTTTATTACACCTCTTACTTTCAGTCTTTTCCTTAACCATTCGCACTATCCCGTATCTAAGTATTTAGTCAGATTATTTTTTTAAGAAAAAGGATCCCTTGTATACGTTAATGGTATCCGAGGATATGATGACCCTTTCCCCAGATGAACGACAGTGAACATACTGAGCGCTATAATTTCTCATTTGAGAGATCCAAGCCAGAATTCTGATCCTCCATCTATGCTGAAAAGATTATTATAAAGGTTTAGTTGCCTCTTATCAATTTTTTTCCTTTTGGATTTTTTTTTTTTTTTTTTTTTTTTTGGTTCTCTTTATCTGCACATTTCAGAGGATATGATGACCCTTTCCCCAGATGATCGACAATGAACATACTGAGCGCTATAATTTCTCATTTGAGAAAACCAAGCCAGAATTCTGATCCTCTGATTGTTTCTTAAAAAATAAAACAGTTTATTTGAATGTTTTCTTCATTTACCTTTTTTCTGTATCCTTCAGTGTATCAATGCTATAATCCGTCACGTTGTCTGTTAACCTTCATAAAAAAAAACATTTTCATATCTTTCTCATTTGAAGTACTCCCTCCATCATCTTTTATAGGGCGTGCGGTGATTTTTGGTTTGTGATGTTTTATTAGGCGCGGGCCGTGGCATTTACTCGATTTGCATGGAATCTGCTGCCTTTTGCATGCGAGATTAAATCAGTTTTTGACCTGTACTATGTTGGTTCGGTTCGCTGCATGTGTGCATGCAAATACGGCGCACACAAATCGACTCTGCATTACTACTACTATTCCTCGATATCTAAGTTTTCTTGGTATCTGGAATACTTTGTCCCTTGGCGCCTAATAAAAGATGATAGAGGGAGTACTAGTTATCCATTGTAAATTTTACTCGGTAGTATATAAAAGATAATCATTGACGCATGTAGCGGACGATGAAATGAAACTAAGTTGCTAAGTTGCTTCTCATCTCTAATGTATTGAGCTGGATCAGAAAATTATTTTGTTCATTCAATGTGAAATTCAACAAAATAAAAACGCATTCCAAAACTCGCTCTACTAGGGAAAATCGTAATGAGATTCGCAGCTCCAGATCTGCCTCTCGTTGTTTCAACAACTTGTTCATGTTTTACGTGGCATTATGCGCAGGAACAGCTCTCTGCGTCAGCGCTCGTCTGCCACGACGTGCACGGTTGACGCAATGGTGCACGGGTGACGTGGAGCCGACGCAATGGTTAATTGGCAGATAGCAGCAACAAATCTGTAGTCAAATCCACCAAATGATCCACTGATTTGTAAGTGTTGGACTCATCCACTGCGAATGGTCAAATTCACTGATTTGTAAGTGTTGGACTGGTCCACTGCGAATGGTCAAATTTTCTTTTGAAAGACCACCCCAGATGTTGCCACCAACCAAAGAGACGTCCTTTTTGTTACTGAAAGCGATGCTTAACCAAAACATAACAATTGTTGGTCTGCTGCCTTCACAAGGATTCGCTCATGCTACATCCAGTATCCGGCTGGCATATAATTATAAGAAATAATTGTAATGCACGGTAAAAACAGCGTTTAGTATCAGATGCACCATTTCTTTTGTTACCGCCTTGGTTTCTAAATAAATAGACTTGTTATAAACGAATTGAGTTCTAAAATGATACTAAATTAGTTAAATTTATTTTAGTTTGACCAATTATAGAGAGTACCAATTTTTATGATAAAATTAGTAACTATCAATCTTACTATAAAATTTTAAGTTAGAATATTTCATAAAGGCAACGTATCGTGCAAACAAACCCTTTTGTGAAAACCCGTGCAAAACCATGACAAAAAAAAAAGTCGTCTAAATTCACCAAAAAAAAAATCACATGATATGATGATACAGAACCTTGTAAAATATTTTGTCCAAACTTGACTTTGTTTGTAAGATATAAAAATAAAAAATTTTAAGCCGAAAAATTGTTCGGATGATTTGTTAGAAATTTGTTATATTTTTATATCTCACGATGTTGAGTTTGGACAGGATATTTTACAAGGTCGTATAATCATATCATCTACATGTGTTTTTTTAGTGAATTTATACAACTTTTTTGACATGGTTTGCACAGGTTTCACAAAGATGTGGTTTACACCAGATATGTTCTCTTTCATAAAAGAATTGAACACAGCAGACAACAATTGATATTGAGATTTTTCATTAATCGATGTTGAGATTTTTCATTGAGATTTTTACGATTGGGTCCTGGGGAAGATTAAAAATGAACAAATCATTGATGGAGTTCAGGCTACCTTTGGTAGGTGGCTAACTTCAAGGAAGAAGCTGCCATTCAAGCTCATCGTTTAAGTTATGATAATAGAAGGTTAGATGCTCTTTGGCTTGATGCCTTGTAATGTCTTCTCCCGTTGTGTCCTTGTAGATGTGGACTCTCCTTTGCTCTCTTCCTTGCTTGTGGTGTTGCTTTTGATAGTTGCTTAGTCTTTCCCTCCCCCCTGTAAGTATTTGTATCTTCGAACTCCTTTTTTTCCTTTTGTACATATATAAAGCCTTTTGTCACCGCCGGGAACTCCACGGTTTTTGCGTAAAAAAATATTCTGGTTTGAATAACTTAACGGTGACGCGGAGCCCATGTCATCTGGGCTTATAGGGAGCATCAGCGGAGCCCTAGGGGCTTATCATTGTAGCTAGTATGAAACAAAGAGTTGCCATTTGTATGATTGGTAGGTAAGATGCTACAAGACTCAAATGGTCAAACGATACGACAAATTTCCACCAACCAAGAGACTTGGGTGGATTCCTTTTCTTTTCAACTCAAACTAAACCATCACACAAGTGCACATAAGTACATGCATTCCCTGCTAGTGCTAGGCCATCGTTCGTACAGGTCAGCGAAGAATTTGCGTCGTACAAGTCACAACGGTCAGAAATAGCTAGTCTTCTATACATCCTTTTGCAAACGTGTGCTTCATATACGTATGATCCGTACAAAACTACAAATCAGCCGGTCAGTCTGTTCGTCACGCATAGTGGATAATAATATTAATTATGATGGATATATATAGTCGACGTGGATGCACCTTCACAACAGTTTCTTGGCCGAGGTCAAACTGCTCCATCCATTCTACATACACCACTTTCCAACTTCTCCATGGATTAGGATAATTAATTCATTGTTTATCATATAGTAGCAGTAAAAAGATTAGGCTTGACTCACCGACTGACACTTGGCTCATAATTTTACATATAGAATATACTCCATGCATTCTAAATTATACATTCTTTTATTTTATTGGATTTTTTTATAATATTTAGGAATTAATTATCCTATGTACCTAGACATATATAGCTATATATATATACATTGGAGAAAAATATGGGAAGGAGTAGAAAATATTTGCATACACACCATTAACCTGATTTGATTGCTGCGCTACGTATGGACAGTTGGTCACCAAACCTGCCTCATCCGGAGTGCTGACAAAGATCACATGGGACAATGGTGGATATATATGCATCTTAAGCACCCAAATTAAACATAATATGAGAAGGCCGGGGTACCTTGGTTGATTAGCACATAGACAAGATTAGTCATGGGCGCCAAAGATGACCGAGGAGGCATATTGTACTGTGCATCATGACCTCACGGAGGGCATATTGTTGAGCAGTTCATCGTGTTCCATATATAGAACTGTAGGTTTGTCTCCCATCTTTTTTTTTTTTTTTTTTTTTTTTGAAAAGGTAGAATATGAGAGTGCAGTGGGGGGGAAAAAATCAGCCGCCAAAAGAACAAACCAAGCTTACTAAACAGAGGAAAAAGCTTTGAGCGCGTAGAGAGAGACAAGCAAGTCTCTATACTGCAGTGCCTTCTTCAATTGGCTCCAATCTATGGAATATATCATATACCGTCACATAAGGTGGCATTCCTGAGATGGAAAGGTTGGCGCCAGACATGCATGGCTTTCAGGTAAAGCCAGAGGAGAAGGAAGAAGATAACAAAATCAATAATAATTAATGAAAAAAAACACGGTCACAGTGATGCAGAGCCGACGTCATGCCGCCTATCGCGATCGAGCAGCACGGAGGTACTTTGTTTCTATAGTTATAGGGGCTTTTGTCATTAGCCAAAACCAGCTGCATTCTCCTGTACTAGCTAGTTAGGTACGTGCTGACAAAAGATTTGTGTGATGTGGATTAGGCCGGTTAGACGACTAGTACATACAGCTCTGCTGAAATATGGTCAAATGATTCCATATATATATTCCAGCAGCCACGATTTGTTTTTTTTTTCCTTTTCTCCTTCCTACTAAACTCTTCCATCACATCACATGCAACCGTACGTGTATTCGAAAATTCCTCCCTGGCTAAGTCGTCGATGAAGATTGAAAATTATAACAGTTTGCATTTCGTGGTATACAAGTCAATAAGCGTCAGTACGACACATACTAGTCTCCTAGCTACTGTCCCTTTGCCCACGTGCGTTATACACATTGTACACGAGCCAGCCAGTCAGTCAGTCATGTACGGTTGGAACTTCGCAAACGGTTTCTCGGTTGATCGCATTTGACGAAATTTTACAGCGGTAGTCAAGTCGTAGATTGTCAACGTCGTCAGTAAAAAAAGAAAGCTATGCTTAGTTCACTCAACTGATCCCTTTTGGTACTTGTCTTCGTGTAAATAAAACGACCAGCGCCACCCATTACAATTACCGCATCCGGAAAACAAAGCAAGGAGAGGCCTGGTCTAACTAGCCCATTCAAGTAACTAATCCGACCGGTCTTGCATTGTGCGTGTACCAGCATGCAAGTAAACCAATAAGGAGACTTTTCATTTATGTGATGGGATGTTGGATGCTAGAACAAGACTCAAAATCTCAATTGGTCAAATGACACGACAAATTTCCACCAACCAAGAAACCATATATATCACGAGCGTTAAGCATATTATACTAGTTGTAATTGTACATCATATACTTAGTGTGTAACTGTACAAATTAAATCAGCCGGTCAGTCTATACTATACGCCACGCATCATAATGGTTCAAGTGGATGCACCTTCGTAGCGTTGCCATGGATTATGATCCCTAATTCAAATATCAGTAATTACAACGATTATGCTTGGCTGGCACTTAATTGGCTCATAATTTTACATAGAAAAAGAAGAGAATCTATTCCACTCATGAATGCACCTTCGCAACGGTTTCTCGGAACTGCTCTACATGCACTAAACCTAAGGTGATAAATAAATGTCTCTATGCCATCACATAAGCTCTCACATTCCTGAGAGGGAAGGGTTGAAGCCAAACATGCATGGCGTCTTTCAGGTAACTATAGGTATGCAGAGGCCGGATTTGATATCCATTATCTAAAAAAAAGCTAACTATAGGCCAGAGACAGGGAGAAGGTAATAACATGATGATCAGTAATAAATTGTGAAATTGCATTGCAGCTGCAGGTTACGCAGGAGTTCATCATCTCAGGCAACCGTAGATCACTAGCCAGCTGTATTACTTACTACAGTAGACAACAAAAGTTGGCGCGAGGTCTGATGATGGCAGATTATTGAATTAGAGCCTGCTACTACTGAAATACGGAGTAAATGGTCAAATGACACGACAGATTTTCCACCAACCAATAGATCTTTGATGCTATCGATGGATGATGGATCGATGGATTCTTTTCAGATGGCGGGCGTATGTACTATTTAAAAATTCCCGACAAGTCATCGTTCAGTAGTAAGAGTTTTGCGTAGGTCTCGTCGTACGGTCCAAGTTGGGCGTGAGTACGTAGTACTAATCTCCTACAGTATATTACCCTTTTGCCAACGTGCGTTATGCTTCAGTGTCAGTCGTGACGAATATATAGCGGATGGAGATGGAGTATATATTTGGTTGTGGATCAGCGTGCACCTTCCAGCGGACGTTCCTTCGGGGATCAGGAGCAATTTATATACGACAGTACTCATGTCACATTTTTTTTTTAAAAAAAAAACAGTGCTTAGCTCACCCAACTGACTCGATTTGTACTTCCCTCGTAATCGGCATCTTTCTTAGTATGACCCTACTACAAACCCATTGGTGGCTGTCAGGTTCCGTTATTAGTAAATAAAACGTACTATACGCCCACGCTCGGATGACCGTCTTTTTTGCAATTTAGTCCTTTTTTCGAAAGATTTTCTCAAATCCACCCTTTTTAGTTTCCGTGTGCTATATGGACCCTCTGCTCGGCGCCATTAATCGCGGCGCCGAGGTATAACGTGTTGGCGCCACCGTCGACGGCGCCGAAGCTTGACGGCGCGATCGGGCGAAACAGACGGCGGCGGCGGGTAGCTCGGCGCCACGGACGGCGCGCCCGACCTCGGCGCCACGGATCACGGCGCCGAGCTCGGCGCCACCGGCCACGGCGCCCGACCCCATATGACATACGGGCCCGCTCATTTTCCTTCTCTCTTTTCTTTCTCTCTTTCCTTTCTCCGGTCGCCGCCGTCCGGTCCGACGTGAACTTGGCGCCACCGCCGCCGCTCGACGCCGCCCCCCGTCGCTCCCACGCCGTCGCCCGCCCGACGCCGCCCGCCGACGCCGCCGCCCTCCCCGGCCCGAACGACGCCCTCCCCCGCCCCCGCGCGCCCGCTCCCGCCCGCCCGCCCGCGCAAAGCGCGACCGGCGCCATGGTCTGCCCCGCTGGGCGGGGTTAGGCCCCCGCGCCGACCCCCCCCCTTTTCCGCGGGGGTGGGCCTCCGCGGCGCCCGTCCTCCCCTCCTTCTGCGATCCACCGTGCTGCTCCCAATCTTCCTCAAGGTACCTTGCTCCCTCTCTTCCTCAAGTTAATTTCAGTTACAATTATAGATGCATAGCTTATATTTTTGACTAGAGGTTATGGATATATTCGTATTTAGTTAGGAACAATTTTAGTAAATAGTTAGGAACAACATAGTTAAAAACATAGTATTAGTTATTAGTTATGAAGAACATAGTTAGGAACATATTATTAGTTGTAGTTAGTAACTTATCGATTTGTGTATGAACTAGATGGACAACATAGTTACCATATATCATGGAGGCACGGTGGAAAAGGATCGCTATGGATATGTTGAGTTTGTTGAGATGCAATGTGTGCCTGTGCTATTTGACGAAAGACCATCATTTAGTGAGTTAGTTGAAAAGGCTCGAGAGGAGGTGCACTGTCTTGGTGGCATTGAAATTGAGGGTGTTCTTCATATTGGTTCCCCTCCCAATATATTCAGAAGGTTGATTCCAATTGGTTGTGCGGATCAGTGGGAGAAGTATTTGAGGGTAGCTATGAAGAGCCGCTTGCAATGTCGGATGTGGTCGTGATGCGTCGGGTGATGGAGGCGGAGGCACACTTTGTCCCACCTGCAAAAGTCATGCTTGTGGATGCAGAGGTTCTTCCTTTGGTCCCCGATGCTCAATCCGCACCTAATGTGATGCACGTTGGAAGTTCAGCGGGAGACACTTGTCGAGCGGGGAGATTTGCCACAAATCTTCCACGATGATCCCTTCGAGTGAAAATAATCCTATTAGTAAGAGCCTAGTCCTCATCTTTCATTTTGTTCATGCTTCTATTTTTCTCGTTAGTTCTAATTCTTTCCTTATATCTATGCTTGTAGGAGACCACACCGATAATGTAGTTTTGCCTCCCGGTGGTTCAAATGCGGCATGTGAAGAGGCATTCCGGCCTCCAATGAAGTTGAGCCCGACGAGCAGCCGTATGAGACACGGATGGCCGTTGATTCGATGATGATCGCCCCGTGGGAGAGTTGACGGAGAGTGATGTAGAGATACTCAGCGTATTTTCCCAGTCGGGACCCAAGAGTGGGAGAGTTCGTGATCCGTCACTTTCTCGATATGGCTTTTGCGTAAGGACGGGATGATGAGCTCCTCGAAGCCCCGAGAGGTTGGTCCTAGCATGAGAATTGTAAAGGGACTGTTTTCAAGGACTTAGTTGAATTGAAGACGTGGTTGCGATTATCTTTGTTGTCCGCTATAGGCCTTTCGGGTGTTACATTCATATGTACAGCGGCGTTACACAGTTGTTTGCGACAAGGAACGTTGTCCATGGAGGGTTTGTGCAAGGAAGCAAAAGGTATCTGGTCACTGGAAGATTACCAAAGTCGTCGGGCCTCACACTTGTGGCAATCATGACCTCAGCACAAAGCATCGGCAATTGACATCTACCCTTATTGCAACAAAGCTCCTAGACTTATTGAAGTCAGAACCCAACATGAAGGTGAGCGCAATTATGGAGGGTGTTAAGCTCGCATTCAAAGGTTACAAAATAAAGTATGGGAAAGCTTGGAGGGCTAAGCGGCGGGGCGTGGAAGATGATTTATGGCGGTTGGGAGGATGCGTATGAGAAACCGCGCGGAACTTTTCAATGCAATCAAGGCAAGAAATCCGTGCATGCATTATGAGTATATCCCAAAACCGAACGTCACGATGAATGGTCGATAGGTATTTTTCCGTGCGTTACGGTGTTTTCCTCGGTCGCGTGGAGGCCTTTAGGCATTGTCGCCCTTTGTTTGCCATTGATGGGACATTCTTGGTTGGCAAGTACATGGGCACTCTTCTGATTGCCATCTCTTGTGACGCAAACAACAAGCTTGTTCCTTTGGCATTTGCGTTGGTTGAGAGGGTTTTCCCCCGTTGCACCACAGGTGGTGTACTCGGCACCTTGCCGAGAATCATCTGCGACCTCAACCGGAAACATAGCCTGGAAGCATATCATCGTCCGATTCCCAATCCTCCACCAACACCTCATTGTTGTGACTAGTCCCAACTTCTACACCTTTGTCTGCTTCAACTTCTTCCGCTACGTGTGTAGCCTCGAGCCAAAAGTCACTATCATTGTCATCAGGTACAGGCTGCTCATGTGTTAGGGTGTCTAACAGTCGCTTCATTACAGTGCTCACAAGAGGGTCCTTCTCACGCCTCATCCGCGCCTTACTCTTCATCTTAAGTGCATATTGCTCTTCTAGCTTCTTCCGGAAAATTGGAATAACTTTGTTTGACTGTGCAACCGTGGGGCGGGTAACACGCAACTCCATGGCAAGCTGACGCTGCTCCCGTCTACGGACGTCGATGTACTCGTTGACAAGCCCATTCCCAACACCCATCTCACACCCAATCTTCTGCTTCGCCCTGATGGTGTCCAGGAACTCATCGTGTCCAACAAATTCCTCCCACAAACATTTCCTAGAGTCCTGTTCAAGAAAAAACATACACATTAGTTACAAAAAATTATGTTTGATGTCGTTGCCTGAAAAACAATAACCAACCTCATCATAATCCACCATATGGCCACACCAGTGCCCTATTCCAAACCCTGTAGGAGTGAGGCCCCAATTAGCTTTAACACCATATTTGCACAGGACTGGGTTTTGCGCCAAGTCAGCCTGAGCGAGGGCTAAGAGCTCGTCCAATCTTGAAGTGTCACCGTCGTCATCCACATCTTGGGCCTCCTTTCTAGCCAACTCAGCCTTGGCACGGCGCACATTCTCGAGCTTCCTCTCCCTCTCCTCCCTCTGAGCAGCAGCTATCCTCCTTTGCTCTTGCTCCCTGCGCTCCTTCTCATCGGCCTCTTCCTTCTTTCTCACCTCATGCCTCCGTTGACACTCTGCAACGAACTCCTTGTGGCTTCGCAGGATACCCTTGTTAAGCTCACTAATCTCAAGGTCGATCCACTACTCAAAATCACAAAGCGGTGGAGGGGTCTGCAACAAATAAATTATTTCAGAACAAATATATAATCACAAAAGAAAAAGGAAAAAAAGCAATATACTCACAAACATCCGAGTGCGGCGCTGTTGCTCTGTAGGCTCCCATTGAAAATTGGCACACATCCAATACCTCCGCCTAAATGTCTCCTCTTCATCATCCCATTCGCATTTGCAAGGATCACCACAATAGCAATTGGGCACGGGAACACCCTTTGGGAGAGGCTTATGGACATAGGGATCTTCCGGCAAACGAGCATAGCTACCTCTACAAAAATACAACTAGGGTTACAATTCTACCATAAAGCTAGGGTTTCACATTTCTTGCATACTAACTATAAAATAAGAACTACAAGATGACGAGAATTTACCTAGCATTCTTAGCTTTGCCACGCCTTGGCATCCTACAATTACATACAAACGTATTTTTTAAAAGTGTCAAAACTAGGGTTACAAAATATGGCCGAAATCTATCAAATCAAGCGCTTTAAATAGACAAGGGGATAGAGATTACCTTGCAAATGAAGATGTATGGACCAAATCCAAGTTTTACCGGTCCAAAAACTTCGATCCAACACCAAGGGCGACGTGGGGAGGAGAGGAAACGCGAGAGAGTACCTTGCAAATGAAAGAACGCCGCCATACGAAGGGGTATCTGTTTTTTACGTGGTATGGGGGTCGGCGCCGTGGCTGGTGGTGCCGAGGTCGGCGCCCGTGATCCGTGGCGCCGGGTCGGGCGCCGAAGTTACCGCCGCCCCGTCTGTTTTCGCTGATCGCGCCCGTCAAGCTCGGGCGCGCCGACGGTGGCGCCAACACGTTATACCTCGGCGCCGCGATTAATGGCGCCGAGCGGAGGGTCCATATAGCACACGGAAACTAAAAAGGATGGATTTGAGAAAATCTTTCGAAAAAAGGGATAAATTGCAAAAAAGACGGTTCGGATGACCACATCTGGGGAAAAAAAAGCTAAGCAGAGGCATTGTGTACGTATTTGCAGGATCGGAGTGGCAAGAATTGAACCGATTCAATTAATTAGAATAGATACTCGTACATGTATGTATAGTCGTCGTCAATGATAATGCATCATCAATTTGCATCGTTACGTGTGCTCTGACGATCGCTCTGTGTTAATTAGGCCTGTACGTACGGCCAGACTAGTCAAATTCAATTTGCGGCGCGGCCAGTACTGCACCTACCTCCACACATTTTGAACGAACGTCACTGTACGTGCTGTGTCATCAGACGGATCATATGAATCCATATATGATCGGTCTGCCTGTCTGTAGAGATGTGCAGCTAGCAGAAAGAAACACGTGTGAACGGACGGAGAAAAAAGGTCATCCGGTGCATGCGGTGTACAACAGCACACCACAATGCAGCGAGGGAGGAGTTGGTGCCTGCCGGCCGGCCCGACCCTATTAATCATTGCTCTCCCCCGCCGCCGGTCCGGCCGTGTCGCAGAGAGAGCGCCGGCCGGCCGGCCGGCGTTTCAGTTTCATACTGGATGGATGCATGGTACAGGTGGCGATATGTATCGGTATCGTGCATCCTGATCCCCAGATCATGCTTGTCCATGCACGCAACCAAACCACTTGGGCTGACTGTCGTAATACGTACGTGTCCATCCGATCGACCGGCCTGCGGTTAAATTTTCAAAGAGGGAGGTGCAGCAGGAAGATCGAGTGGCTAGTATCATTGCGAAAAGAATAATCTTAAAAGGCTTGTTAATTTGCTTGGCAGCCTCGATATCCTAAGCAAAATACCCACGAGAGATATGTGCGAGTTTTGCTAAGGGGTCGATCGGCAAGCAAATTTCCCTTTTGTGTGATCGACTCGGCTGGGCGCTAGCAGACTTCCAAGTCCTAACCATTGCTCATCTCTCATACTACAGTCTATGTTACACGCGTACGGATACAGGTATACGATACAATACGTATCGGATACGCGGATACGCATTTTATCAAAAGAAAACCCACTAAAATGGTGTATCCGGGTATCCGTATCCACGTATCCGACGAGTATAGCGTCACCCCCCTTGAGTATCCGTGTAACATAGACTACAGTACACAAGTCAGTCGCAACTAATTAATGCACGTATGGATGATGAGACGATGACGACATTATTATGCTTTGCAGACGCAGTATTGCATTATTAATTGGTGCGACCCGACGCGACGCGACCGCTAAATTCGATTCTTGCGTGTGGTGGTGGTTATTTATCCTAGGCTAAACAAACAACCTGCTTTTTGAATTTTGGCTACCTCTTGTTACTGAGCCATCATGCTGAGCAAGCGCGCGCGGTAACTAAAGGTGTGTTGGTGAGTCGGTGACTTGTTAATTAGTTACTGTGCCGGATCAGATGTGATCTAATATATTCTGATGATGTGTACTCCGCATTTCGACGACGTGACCCGAGCACCACCACACAACACACACTAGACGAGTCGGATTATATGATTTGTATATATTATTACAACGTGGGAAACGGCGACCGCACAACACACACTAGGACGAGTCGACGACTCGAGGTGAAAGTGAAAGTCTCCGTTCCTGTATTATTCTCGGCGACTGCAAGTCTACATCCAGCATTCCCCCGGCTGGTCAAAAAGAAATTAAAAGGCCCGTCGCCCGCAGATTTTTCCGTATCTGAACAAGATCGAGAGTCACTCTCGTCCACCTCAGCTCTCTTCTCACTCCATTCCATTCCCAGCTTTCCATCAACGCGCGTACGCCACCAAACCCCACTGGATCTCGCTCATGGCGCTAGGTCATCAAGTGTGTGTACTAGTGAGTGAGTAGTGCTCCATACGCCGTACGCATACAGAAAGTAGCGAGCCAAAGGAGTGAGGATTTGACCACGTACGATCGGTCGAGCTGGCGACGACACGTCGATCGTCTTTCAGGAAACGACATGTGAATGCCTAGCGCTACCTTGGACGACTGTGCGTCAGCTAGGTCTCGCTGTACTGATCCGACGATGACGAACACACTGATGGATCGATGGCCGAAACCGATTTCCCATGCACTGGCCTCAGTGTTAATATTGCTTGCCGCTGGCCCGTGTCGTCGATCTGCTTGTTGTCAACAGTCGATCAGTCCATCCGATCCGAGACCGAGTGAGTTCAACGAGGGAGGCCGGGTGAGGTGTCTGATCAGTCACATGCATGTCGAGGAGATTTCTTCATCTATATATCATCAGAGTGACATGCATGCATGTGCCAAGATGGAATGAATACGACGACGACGACACATTAGGCATGCGGCAGACCCATTCAGTATATGCACTGTACTGTACTGCATTATTATCAGTTGCTGGTGCAGTTGGTCAATACTCCTAGACTACCTGCCTTTTGAATTTGGCTACCTATACCTACATACTTGCTGATGAAATGATGTGCGCGGTAACTAATAAAGGTATTGTGACTTGTTATTACTTCCCGGATGCAATATGGATGATGATGATGATGGAGACATGCATGCATCAACCCCCGCTGTGACATGATTTGCTTGTTAGTTGTTACGGCGACACACGCATATGCATTTCGACTCGACGACGTGACCGGGAGCACCACACATAGTGACTTTCGGTGGAAAATTACAGCAAGCCCTCTACTTAATGAAATACGCGCAACGCCGTGGTCGCAAAAAAAAAAAAAAAAAAAAAAAACAGCAACCGCACAACATTACATTGTCGATCTCACTCTTCGTCCACACACAGTAGGTACGTACGTACACACTAGGAGTCCAATATAATATCCTCCTGCAGGACCAGGAGAGGGCAGCCAGAGGTGAAGTCTCCGTTCCTTCATTTTATTATTCTCTGCAAGTGCTTGCAACCAACAAAGAAATTCACCCACCCGGCCGGCGAATGTATGCATGCTCGCGGGTCAAAAAGGTGCTCCCCCGGCCGCACATTTTCCCTGTCTGAACAGAACTGAACTGAACCGATGCAAAGAGTCTCATCATCCACCCCGTTCCATTCATTCCACTCCACCAAACCCCACTGTCGGACGTACGCTGCTGCTGGGGTCGGGTCACCCAGTGTGATCCGATCGATCACGTACATCACTTGCCTTTTATTCTTTTTCTTCTTCCTTTGATACAACTGGAAAGCAACGTTTTCTTCCACTCGTCGATTTGACCGGCCACGCACCAGCTCTGCTGCCAAATGGCAATGGCAGTGTGACCTGGAAGGGCAGGGACGCCATGCATCATGCATGTGAACAACAAAGTATGTCTACCTGTCATTCAACCCCCACCCCCCAACTCATACCCATTTTTCCCCGCGCGTTCTTGTCGGCCTCGGTGAACCCTAACAACCCTTGTGGCGGCCTACCTCTTCTCCTCTCCTCACCTGGCGAGCTTCCCCGGCAGCCTCGACTTGTTCCAACCGCTGGTATCACCGCTAACTCTCCTCCTAAGCTGCCTGGCTACCATCCCCACCGCTTGCCTTGACGGCCATCCCCTTCTATACCCACCAAAGTTGGAGACCAAAGTTGGAGAAGGAAGAGAGGGCCAGGAGAGGCTTGCATGAATCCTGTGTTAGAAGACGTCAGGCACGGGTCAAGGAGAAAATGGCGATGCAAGCGCACATTGGCTTGCACACATCGGACGCCCCACAAATCGCAAGTGAAATCCACCCAAAATACTCTACTACCAATTGACATATGCAGATATGCTCCTCTGTCCCTTAATATCTGTCGTTTTGAGTTTTCGTATCACAATTTTGAATAGATTTATCACCGCAGCCAGCGTTGCCGCACCACAACAAGAGGATTGCCGCTCAGCTGCTAGCTCTCTCGCATGTCGTAGTCGTGGATGGGTTTCATTGATGGATGGGTGGAACCCTCCACGGCGGCGAGGGAGGCCTACGACAGTGTCTTCGGTGAGGACTGCAACCCCTCACATAAAGAGGCGATCGCGAGAGATCTTTTCGCCAGGTGAGCGGTCGAGGCGCCACGAGCCACCAAGTCTGATCGATAAAGATTTGAATAGATCTATAAAAAATACGTGCAACATTTATATCTCCAAATAAATTTATTTTTAAAAATAGATTCAAAGATTTATTTAATATATCATTAATATTATTCAAAATTAATTAAAGTTATTTCTCAGGATGTGAGGTAGAGAAATGTTTAGAGACGGAGACAATTGCATTTCTGTGGTACGCCCATGGCCCAACCAGCTTTGCATTCATGCATTGCGCCCGTGTCACACTCCTGCCGCTGTAAACTATCGAGATGTTGTAAAAAAAAAACGATCGAGACGACGCGACCCAGATGTATGCATGGCAAAAATAATACAAAATAAAAACCGATTTCCCATGCACCGTACCGTTCACCTAACTGCTTACTGGCGCGGCCCGGTCTGCCACGTACGCTGCCAGCTGCACAAGACCAGCGTACGACTAGTATCTCCATGCGCAATGCTCTGCTCCTGCTCCTGTCCTATTTGACTCTGCTGACCAAGCAACACGGCCCCTTCCCCACCAAGCCAATCCACCATTCTCACCACCACCAACCCCCGGCCACCGCGCTATAAAACCATGCAACCAAACCCAAACTCTCATCAGGTTCAGTTCAGGCAGCCCACTCCACTGAGCTCATCGATCCACGTACGCAGCTCACCACTGCGCCACACAAACACACACAGACACAGCCCTCTGATGGCAATGGCATCGTCTCTGCCGACGTTCACGGTGCGGCGCAGGGACCCGGTGCTGGTGTCCCCGTCGTCGCCGACGCCGCACGAGACGAAGCCACTCTCAGACATCGACGACTCCGAGGCCATGCGGTTCTACAGCTCCGGCATCCACCTGTACCGCGCCAACCCAGCCAAGGCGGGGCAGGACCCAGCCAAGGTCATCCGCGAGGCGCTAGCGCAGGCGCTCGTCCCCTACTACCCGCTCGCCGGCCGCCTCCGCGAGGTGGAAGGGAGGAAGCTTGTCGTCGACTGCGCCGCGCAGGGCGTCCTGTTCGCGGAAGCCGACGTCGACCTCACCGCCGATGACTTCGGGGATGTCCAGAGCCCGCCGTTCCCGTGCTTTGAGCAGTTCATACTCGAGAGCACCACCATCGCCGGCTCCGAGCCCGTCGTCGACCGTCCCTTGCTCTACGTCCAGGTCACTCGCCTCAAGTGCGGTGGCTTCATCTTTGGCCAGCGTTTCTGCCACTGCATCGTGGACGCGCCTGGTGGGATGCAGTTCGAGAAGGCCGTCTGCGAGATCGCGCGCGGCGCTGTGGCGCCGTCGGTGACGCCGGCGTGGGGCAGGGAGATGTTCATGGCGCGCGACCCGCCGCGCCCGTCGTACCCGCACCTCGAGTACCGCGAGCCCGCGGGAGGTGTCGGCGTTGACCGGATGCTGACCACTCCCGCCGCCGACATGGCGCGCGTGCCGTTCTTCTTTGGGGCACGGGAGATCGCCGGGCTGCGCCAGCGCGCGCCGCCCGGGATGCGCTGCTCCCGGTTCGAGCTCGTCGCCGCGTGCATCTGGCGTAGCCGCACCGCCGCGCTCGGGTACGCGCCCGGCGAGGAGGTGCGTCTGTCGTTCATCGTGAACGCGCGTGGCCGGCCTGAGATACCGCTCCCTGAGGGCTTCTACGGGAACGCCTTCGTGTACTCCGTCGCGGCGACCACCGCCGGCGAGCTCTGTGGTGGGGACCTTGGGTTCGCGCTGGACCTAGTGAAGAAGGCCAAGTCGGCGGTGACGTACGACTACCTGCTGTCGGTGGCGGACCTGATGGTGCTCACGGGCCGGCCGTTGTTCGAGGTGTCGAGGACGTACATCGTGTCGGACGTCAGCCATGCCGGGTTCAAGAGCATCGACTTCGGCTGGGGTGAGGCCGTGTACGGCGGTCCGGCAAAGGGCGGCGAAGGGCCGCTCCTCGGCGTCACCAACTACTTCTCGAGGGCTAAGAACGGCAAGGGGGAGGAAGGCACCGTCGTGCCCATCGCTCTGCCCAAGGACGCCATGGAGAAGTTCCAGCTCGAGGTGGAAGGCCTCACCGCGGAGCTCTAGGCGATCGTCCAGAGCGCCGCCGCGCACCGGCCGGCCAGGGTGCATGCATATACGTGTCAGGGTGTGTACGCATGCACGCGGCACCGCACGTACTATATACGACTGTAGATATAGTAGAACGTCATCAAGTACGTATACGTACACCATATAAATGTGACCTGCTGGTCGTCTCGTCGATACACGGTATATTACGTACGTGGTTGTTTTTCTTATTTATTATTACACAGCTGTAAGTACGCAACGAAATACGGTGGTGTTGTGCACTTGTTTTGTGTAAGAAGGTAACTTTAAACAATTCATATATATACTACTGAGTACATGCAAATATGCAATGTGTCAATCCCGCCAACCACTCTTTAATTAATTTAGTTTAGAAGCTCCCTAACTAGCTAGCTAGTGGTTGAAGCAAAGCTAGTCATTTACAAGGCAAGGAGAAAATATAGAGACCAACAAGATTGTTGATCATGCATGCATATCACAAGTTGCAACATACAACCGCCAACCACTGCTATGACATGTATATTAACAAAGGGAACCATATCCGACATCATTTTCTCGATCACAAAACGTACCATAGAATCCAAGGGAGGGTATATGTTGTGAAACATCTAATAATTAAGCTCAGTCCTATAATTAATGTATTTCTAGGGCGTATATGGTTGACCGTATATGGTTGACCACACGCCAAGCTCTAGACGATGTCCCACCGGCCGGTTGTAGACGTGTATCCCATCGGCCGGTTGGGGTGTACTTACGCCCTAGTCGCACACACTAGGACCCCATATGCAGCTTCTTTTTTCTGCAAATAGCTATGCACTAATAAAAAAAAAAGTTGATGCCAGCATATCCGTGCTTTTTTTTTTTTTTTGAATTATATATCCGTGCTTTTTGAAGTTAACAAAAATCATAGCTCCCAAACCAAGCAAATCAAATTCCGATTATACTATTGTGTTCCTTACAATAAACTTTTCGAAACAAGACCCCCTCATGGATATATTTTGCTGAATTTTTTAATGCGCATTTATACCATGATAAACCATATTTCAAAATAATCGTCGAACTGGTTGACATGGACACTAATCACCTGAGGTAAGCTAGTCTGCGAACATTTTGGTTCACTTGTTTCGTTTGGCCATCATATCACTAGCTCTGTGGGAGATACGTGAAGCTCAGGTGTAGTAATTAACTCCGTGTGCCCGTCATAGTGAAGAAGAATTGTCATAGATAGCTTGCTGGTGAAAATCTTTGTCCCGATCAGAGATGAGATGATAGACGACGACATGCCATGGAGTTTGTAGATACTACATGTGGTCCAGAAGTGCTTGGAAACAGTTGCACGCAACCAATGTAAACCGCTGCTGTTACTGGCTCTTGCTGCTGCACGCAGCTCTCTCGTCTATGTTGGCCAGCGGTTCAAGAACAGCAATGGGACGATCGACAACGTCTCGATCGTGTGCTCCATCATGAACATCATCGTCTAGCCGGCCTGTACTATATGCTGGCGCCACATCTTTTTCAGGTACAAGTTCCACGAGGGATCGGAGGGTGACACTGAGTTAGATCATCTTATATCGAGCGCGCGAGGATTTGTGCTTGCTCTTGACCAGTTAGATCTTATAAGATGCGACGACGACGACATTTTTCCATCGATGTTTCATGCATTTGCTGCATTATTGGCGCCGCAACGCAACCACTGATCGATCCGCTTTAACTTGCATTGGGTGCTGTAGTTATCCTAGTCCTAGTCTAAACTACTCTACTATACAACCGTCTGCCTTTTGAATTTGTTTAGCTGAGCTGAGCGGTCGCGGTAACTAATAAAGCTGTGGCGACTTGCTTGTTACTCCCCGGCCGGATGGACCCGGCGGTGATGCACGATGCATATGCCCTGCCGCCGAATTATTTCGACAGCCTGACCGGAGGTCGGAGGAGCACCACACCTAGCCGAACAACGTCAGCGACCGCGCAACATTATATCTCTTCCTCCACACTCAACACGTCTACACACATAACGTCAGTCATGCCGGGTTCAAAAGCGTCGACTTCAGCTGGGGCCAAGCGGGTGGGCCAGGGGCCAAGGGCGGCGAACGGCCGCTTCCTGCAAGGGGGAGGAAGGCGTCGTCGTGCTCATCTACCTACCCAAGGACGCCATGTGGAGAAGTTCCAACTTGAGGTGAAAGCTAGACCTCATCGCGGAGCTCTAGCCAAGCCGGGGTGCATGCACAGCACGACAACACACATAACAATAGCCTGCGAAGGCACGAGCACAACTCGAAATATGTTTCAAAATTGCTAACACACGTGCACATGGAGCACACTAGGTGTGGTTGGCTATGTGGAAACAAGGGTGAAGTCATTTTGTTGAAGTAGATGACCGTTGGGCGGCTCGCATGGCGACTCGCGGGGTGGACGCCATGACCCACCGCCGCCACCGCCGGCTACCCCCTCGCCGGCGCCCACCTCCACCTCCCCTCCCATTCCCCATCCCCGACCCCACTCCCCGCCCCGCTCGCTGGCCCCCCGGGGGTTGTGCCTCGCAGCGCGCGAGCTTCGTCGCCGCCCCGTCGCCCACCCCTGCTGGCCGCCGACGACGGCGCCCGTGTCGGCGACGGCGTCCCACCCCTGCCCCAGCCTCGCGCTCCCGACCCCCCGCCCGCCCGCTTCCCGCTTGCCGTGGGCGGGGGAGGCCGTTGCCCTCCAAGATCCGGGCGTGGGGGAGACTCGTCCGGGCCATCTCGCTCCGCCGTCTGTCCACTCCCCTCGCCGCCGGCCCAGCCGCCGAGCTGGGGTCATCGCCGCCGTCGCTCTAGGCCGCCCCACCCCGGTCGTCGTCGGGGCCACCGCCCGGGGCTGCCTCCGGCCCTCCCGCCGGGACCGACGCCGGGGCGTCCTCTCGCGCTCCTCGCACCCTGCCGTCGCCACCGCCGCCGCTGTAGGCTGTGGCCTGTCCCTCGGCGGGGGCCCGCCTGCCGGTGGTCGAACAGGGAACTTCGCGCCGGTCGCCGGCTACCTCCCCTCGCGCAAAGAAGTCCCCGTCGCTGGTCCCCGGAGCCCTCAACTACTAGCCGCGCCCTTGAGGATGGGGATGTACCATGTACGCCGCCGTCCAACCCGGGCTCACCTGAGCGGCGCTTGGTGCTGTTCGGCTGCTCGAGGGAGTCGCCGCCGCCGCCCGCCATGACAGCCACCGCCGGGCGGGACGTGGGTGGGCGCGCCGTCGCCGCAAATCCTCGCGCCACCGCCCGCGAAGTTCGCTCGAGCGGCGTGTAGCAATCGCCGGGCCAGCTCGCGCGTGGCTTCGCCGCCGGTGGTTGCGTTGTGGTGTCCGTGGCGACCGCCGCCACCTTTGCCGCCGTCGCGTCACCGCCTCGCCGAGCTTCGCTGGAGGCGGCGGGTGGTGCTGCTCGCCGATCGTTGCGCGGGTTTCGCCCCGCCGGTGGTTGCGGATGTGGTGCTCGTGGCGCCCTTCGCTCCCGACCGCGTCGCCGCCGCCGCTTCACTGCGCGATGCTTGAGTCTACGGCCCCGGACGCTGCTCCCGACCTTCACCCTCGTCCCTTCCGTTGGGAGACCCAAGGGTATCGCGGTGGGTGGACGGCTCCTCTCCGATCGCCGGACAACGAGGACGCGTTCGCCGAGCCGAGGCCCCCCGCCGCCTTGGCGGCGCCGTCGCCTATCCCACACTCGCCGGGCGTTCTCGACTCCGCCGTGGACCACGCGGAGGGTACGGTGTGGCCCCCTCGCCCGCTCGCATGCACGGGACGCGGCCCCTAGCGCCGGATCCGCCGCCCCAGTAACACGGCATCGCCCGCCGCCGCCGGCCGCCCCCAATCTCCTCCTTCCCCCGCCGCCAACCGGGCGTTGCCGGTGTGACGTCGTGCACGTTGACTCTCGCCACGGGCGTCGAGTCGACACGAGAGCTGTTGTCTTGGCGGCCGACGCCGGTGTCGTGCCTCCCACCCGCACGCAAAGCGCCGCGATCGCGGGCGCCCGTCCCCAGCGGCGGGCCTCCGTGGACCCCCGGGCGGGCCACCCGGATGTTCGCCCCGCCGCCGTGAACGCGTCTCAAGACGCCTTCGCCTCGGGCCGTCCGCGCGCCCGCCCACCTACGATCGGGGCGTGTCGCCGGGCGACTGTGCCGGATGCCGCGGGCCGGGCAAACGTTCTCCACGTTTCACGAGCACGCCGCCGCCCCGCTCCATCCGCCTCGCCCACCATAGACGACCGCCAGGCCTACCTCGTTGGCCCTCGCTTCAATCGCCTCGCTGAGGACCACGTCGCCGCTGCGACTTTTCGCCGCCCGACCGCCACGCGCGCCTCCCTCTGCGACGTGCCGCCACCGGGCCCCGCGGATCGCATCGCGGGCGCGGGCTGCGCCGATGGTCCACTACTTCAGCCTCAACTCCGTCGCCACCGCCGGTGGAGCCTGCACATCGGCTGGAGTCACCGTCGTCTGCACCACCGCCACCTACCACTGACCTTGCGTGGGCTCCGTCCCGCCAAGGCTTCGTGTGGCCTCCACCACATCAACCTCTTGCCGGAGGTTCACCTCGAGGATCTTCGGGGGGCCCGAGGTCGCGGTGGTCGTTACTTCCGTCGACGGTTCGCTTCTTTGGACCCGCTCGAGCTAATCTCATGTGAGGTTGCGGTGCCCCCGCTGGGTGGACCCAATGCTTGAGGAGCTCGGGGCCCACCTCGTCGCCGCCCGCCCACACCGAGACCACCTTGGCCACTACTTTGTTGGAGCCACCTTCACCTCTCACAACGCATGGTCGCGCCGCGGCCGATGAGGCGGATGGCTCGCAGGTTCCTTATGTGTTGGCGGATCCGCCCTCGACATCTCGCCGCCGCCCGCCATGCCTCGCCGTGGGGGTGGGGGCCTCTATGCCGCCCTTGCCGGAGGTCCGGGGGGTGGCCCCAGACGAGCTGTCGCCCGCTTCATCGCCGCATCGACCCACCATGCGCCGACATGTCGGGTCGCGGTAGGTCGAGCCATCGGGCTGCCGCACGCTTCTTCGACTACCCCGGTGGATGTTCCACCGCCGCCACCGCCAGCCGATTAAGAGCATCTTCGGTCCCGCCTTCGCCCACTCGTTGACTACGCGCTTTGGCGAACCGCCCGCACCACGCAAGCGGAGGGACACGGGTGGTCGATGACGACCGGTACCGCGTCGCAGCGACCCGCTGGCGCCAAGTCTCGCATTCCGCGATCACCGCCGAGAAGCAAAAAGCGCGGCGTGTCCATCCCAGCAAGTGGGTCAGCGCCCCATGCCCGCGGCGCCTACCCCGGACCCCCTCACCCGCCGCGAGGTTCCACGCAGCCTTCCCGGGATGCCGGGCCGCCCTCCACGCGGGAGAATGTGCGCAAAATCCTTCCCCTCCTCGGTGTCCGCTTCGCTGGGGATGAGTCGGGTGTTCCCGACGCAGGGGACACCCAATCGCCACGGCACCCGCCGCCTCACGGGGGTTTGGGAGCACGCCGTCGCGCCCACCGCCGCTTCCGTCCAGACTTCATCGCGTCGATCACCCTCCCGCTCGACGAGCCCCCGCTCGCCGGCCAGCCCACCCGCCGCTCGTCCAAGGTTCCCCGTCGAAGATTGGAAAGCACACCGTGCTCGTCTCCGTCTTGAAGCCACCGGCCACGACCCTCCTCCGTGCACGGAGCGGACGACGCCGGCGGAGATGCTCAACAAGCTTGAGGGACGCCAAAGCCGAGGCGGCGCCCCGTCCCCGAGCTACGCAGTATGCTCCGGGAGCACTTTCGTGAGGCCGCTTCTTCCCAAGCGTAAGCATATGCGTGAGATCTTCCCTTGATGCGGCAAGGCGCTTTGCCGCCATCGGGGAGATTCGATTTGGAGCGGTAGCCGCCGACGCTTCAACACTCGTCGCACATTAGTTTTACTTTTAGTACAACCGTAACGCCCCACCGTTTTTAGCCGGTGATTCTTGTTTGTGTGCTTTTCGGTGCTTCGCCAATTGTTTTGGCTAAAGTGTGCGACGTGTAAAACTCTATTTTCCCTTAATGAAGTACGTGCCAATGGGTGCACTTTCGAAAAAAGAAGCAAGGGTGAAGTGGAAGGGCTTGAATTCGCCACTAATCGAAAGCAGCGGGACGCCGCATCGACGCTTAAACGTGTGTCCGATGCATGCAGCATATGGGAAATTCAGCCAGGAAGCAGCAAACGATGAGGAGCGTCAGATGGCTAAGCATCTGACTTGTCCGATGCGGTTTTAAGGGCTTGGTGAGCTCTGGGGTGCCACTCCAGACGCTGCAGCAAGTGCACTGCTGCGCATCAAGAGCGTGCGTCTGGAGCGGCTCTGACAAGCTACAGGTTATCATTGGCCCGGTAAGTGACTTGTTAGGTGCGGGCACCTGGCACATACAATGCCAACTTAATAGTGCGTGGCGTGGAGTCGACCATTGGGAGATCGACAATGGCTTTTGAATTGGAGGACACGTGGCACGGATCTGCGCATCGGACACACGACGTCCTAGTGTTAGATGCCCCTACGGTGTGCTTCCGACCGTTGAGGAATCAACAGATTTGTTTGAACACTAGGACACGTGGTGGTGATCCGACCATCGGACACACCACCGCGGGAGCGTCCCAATGCCCGCCGGGCCCTAACGAAGAGGAGAGATTTTGGCTCTCTATTTAAGGGCTTTGATCGGCTAGGGGTTCACTCTCTTGCTCATTTTGATTCTTGAGGTGAGCCAACTCAGTCTAATCCACATTCTTGCTTGATTGCTCATTCTTTGTGATATTGATTGAGATCTTAGTGCATTGCGGCTTGTTGCATCTAGTGGCACTTGAAGATCTTTGTTCGCTGTCTCATTTCTTGTTACTCTTGGAGAGTACCGACTCCTAGGCAACTTCGTGATTGGTGGAGGCGTTGGCAAGAGAAATTGATTGTTCTTGGTCACCTCCAATTGATTTGTTAGAGGTTCTCGTGCTTCCTCGTCGGAGCGACAATTGGAATTTTAATACATTGCTCGTGGCATTGAGTTACCGCACTTCGAGTGGGGTTGTGGAGAGCACGAGGGGCCAACAAGTGAGTGCACCGCCTAGTCCACAAACCATCAAGGTGTTGATCGACATAATGAGGATTAGCTTGTCATTGCACAATTGAACCTAGGAGCTAAATCATTGTGTTTATTGTCCGATGATTGGCTTCATTGTGATTAATTATATTCATGCCGGTGATTGGATCATTACCTTGAAACGTCAATATAAAAGCAATTCCTCTCTTGCAATTCACAGTTCACATATATTGTGCTTGAGAGAGCTTGTGTAGCTTTCTAATCATCTTATTGATACATCTTCTCTATGTTGTTTAGCTTAGTCATTCATCTTGTTGATATCTTGTATAGATATATAGTTCACCTTGTTGGCATATTTGTGTAGCTTTATAGTTGGTATATATTGAGTAGCTTGTTTTAGTTGATATTAATTGTGCTAGTTGCCTATCTAGCTTGATTAGTGTATATCTTGATTCATTGTGTTGATTATATATAATATCAACTAGAATTATTGAATAGGTGGCTTGCATAACCTTAGTGGTAGAGCAACCATATTTAACCATTTGTTATACTAATAAAATTACTAGAATTTTTAATTCTAACCGGTATCTTTTAGCTTGGGTGCTCTAACTACCCCTTTATTTTTTTAATTAATCAATACCCCAACTCATAGCCTTTAGCTAGAGGAGGGCTCCTCAATTAGCATCACCAAGGTATGATTTTGTCTTTGCTCTATTATTGGTTAGAAAACGTGAGGTATCCCTTTGCATCAACGCTCAATGCCCATTTGTGGGTTTAGGATACTACACCTTCTACCCACAAATGGACTACTGCAAAGGTATCATGTGCCCATTTGTGTGTCTAGGATACCGCACATTTTCTACCTATGATAGTCCCATCATTAAGAGACCGGTACCATATCGTTGTTCGGTTTTGATTAATTTTACAAATTCATTGAATGTTGCAGCCACTTTAGCGGTTAGAACTATTGAATTTTGATTGATTTTATTATGTTCAATTTGAAGTTGTAACCTTTCAAAAAGTTAATTAAGAAGTTAGTCCGATATGCCAAGTAATTATTATTACAGTTGATGTTTTGTGCTTAAGACTTTCTATAACGTGCTTTCTTTTTTATTTAGATGGTTGATATTCCAACTTTCCAACAAATGAGGTGTATTATTCTTGAAGCTCTCTTAGGACCTTAAAGCTTTGTAACATGACTAGTTTGAGAATTTTTTTCGGCAAATGAAGAAATGGTACTATAGAATACTTTATCTTTTTATCTATTAGCACATTTAATATTTTTCGTGTTTATCTCTCTTTGTGTTTTTTAAATCTGAATAAAATTTTTATTACTTAATTACAGGCATGAAGATAAGTGAGTCGAAGATTATTTAATGGGTTTTTTGTTGTGATCTCGAAAGTACCATAATATATTTGTTTGGCAAGTTGAAACTACGGTCTTAACTTATTCGGTGGGTGAGCTTATCCTTGATATGGAACTAGTGATTGTATCCATAACTATGTGTCTTTTATTTTCCCTATTTAGACGCTAAAGATTAAAGAAAAAGAAGGACGTGAAAAGTGGCACATGAATGCAAAGTGAATTGGAGTCATTTTAGTGGTGCAATGTCACGCACCTCAATGTCATATATATATAGACGCATTGCAAGATGTATGCTTTATGATGGCTCTATGGTCTCCTAGAACGATCTTAGTCATGGGAGGACCCATCATCACTAGGGAAGCCCATGCCATAGCCCTAGTCGTGGCCCATGTAACAAGGAGTAGTTTTGGGGGTTTTTTCATCAAGCGGGGATCCCAACACAAACCGCCCGTGCAACCGAGTAGGGCAAAGTCGAGCCGCTCGGCATGCTATAGGGTGAAGATGGCGGAGTAGAGGGGGTGATGATTGCTTTCTAAAATTAATTGAACCACATGACCGAAACATTAATCATCTAACAATTGATTATGAACAACTAATCTATGGATTATGTTAACATCAGTGTTGCACTTCTTGGCTGCAAAGTCGTACATAGAAACTAGGGATGGATATCGAGTGAGCTTGGCTCGTTAGTGGTTTGACTCGTTATATGGCTCGTTATACAAATGCCCCAAAAGGCTAGCTCAGCTCAGCTTGTTTGCGAGATCAATCTAGCTCGTTTGGCTCGTGAGCCAAAGCCGAAAACCATAGTATATAGAGACTATAATCACAAAGCAATAACAAACACATCACATGCACATTTCAGGTGAAATAAATCAAATACATATGGATTTTATAATGAACATGATCATTAGTTGATCGATTCCATTGATCCATACATATGAAAACCACGTGGATTAACCTTTGGCTCATTATGGCTCATGAGCTCATTATAAAACAAATGCGTGAGCTTGAGCCGAACCATTAATGAGCAAGTCGAGCAAGCTAGCGAAGTTACGAGTTTTTTTGTCCAACCTTAATTGCAACACTTGTTGGTGATGCATATATAGTTTTTGTTGTCTTTTGTTTTCCTCTACTAATGATAATGCGGTAAAGCTTATTTCCTTCCCACTAAAATTATGTTCTGACGAACTATATAAACCGACCAAGTCTTAATGATGTTGACTAACATGTGGTATTCTAGATTGAAGGTTTGGAAGGTCTAGGAAATCATTCTCCTAACATTGGTTGTCTCGAATTAATTAAGAGTTGATTTGCGGCCGCTGATCAAGCCGGGCATCCGAGTAATAAAGTAAGGAGTGAAACCAGCATCAATTGTGTAACTAGCATCAATTGATCTCTTTAAAGCCGCAAAACCCCATCCCTTAATAGTTCAATGGCTAGAAGTTTATGTGTAATAAGAGTTCTTATTTTCTTTGTTTCCTTTTTTTGTATCATGAGGCAAATGTATGAACCATGTTTTTTTATTTATAATAAAAGCACAAGGTGCATTCCCCTCATGTTTTCCTTAAAAAAAAATGATCTCTTCAAAATGTTGAAACATGCTAGGAGAGAAGACTGTCTTCGATGATACACGATGGTTGTTTGGTTGATGGATTCGGAGACGATGCTATTTTGTTGCTTAATCTATTATTAGATGACGAGTGGTTTTCTGCCGTAAAACTCGTGCACCTTTGAGCCACAATGTACGGAATGATAGATGATGATGCAATTTGTAAATCGCATCCGGATGAAAATTGAACTTGCTTTGAGGGGCTGGGTCGCCGTTATATTATATATGCCGCACCGATGATCTTTTTTTTTTTTCGAGATCACGCCCTTCGCGTTTTCATTAAGCGGGAAACAAAACAAAGTGACAAGAGTCTTACATGGTAACCAAGGTTACCACCCAAAACCTACCAACTCATGGGATCTAAAGTACCGAGATTACATTTTAACAAATGTGCGACCGGGATGCTAGTGGACAAAGCGAAGCACTCGGCGCTTAGCTCCTCCTCCAAACCACTAAGGTTGAGGTCCAACATGGTCACATCGAAACCTCCCCCAACGGTTTATTCAAGCGCTCACTTTGCGCACCGTCATGTCCCCCTTGAATGCCGCATTGAATTGGGCCACAATGTCACCGGCACGGCGTTTTCACCCGAACTCCGAAGCCTGCAGCGAGAACCTTTTGCGCCGCAACGTCGCGTTGGGCTCCCTTGGGCTTGGCCGCCGGCCGCGCGCCCGTAGTGAAACCGGAGTTTTGGCACGCCTTCCTACCTTTGGCCGCTAACAAGGGGGTTGCGATTGGCGATGAACATCCGCCACGAGCGCATCTTGCACGAACGGGCGCCCTCGGCTGAAGGCCGAGCGAGCAGCAACAGCGGCGAGGCGACAACCGAAAGCACCGCGTCGCCGGTGCGGCGTCGTCCGTGTTGGCTGCGGTCGAGGTGGTAGCGAGGTGGGGGTGTCGGCTCCCCCGTCGCGGCGACCTCGGCATCCGTGAAGGTGAGGTGCACCACACGCGCGGTGAGGGGGGATCGACCGGCTCCGACCGGTCCTCCAGGGCACAAGGGCATGGGGCGACGGAGGCCACAAGCTCATCGAGCATCGGGTCAACCCATATCACAGGGTCCGCACCCTCGCCTGACAGAAGCGCTAGTGGGTCCCCAGAGGCACTGTAAGCATCAAAGTTTGCCAACTTAGATATCGCATGCGCCGTCGTCGCCGTCGTCGGCGGCGCTTATGGATGCTACCAACGCCCCCAGGCGGCGGCACGGGAGGGGCCGTAACTTCCTTGTTCTTGGCCCGTTGAGGACGGCGACGCGGTGGGGGGTCATGCTTGCTCTCTGGCGCGCGATCACGCCGCACCTCCCGGCCCGATGGTCGGAGCCCCGACAACGGAGACAACGCGGCGGGAGTGGGCACCGGAAGCGGCGATGTGGTCACACGCCGCACGGTTGAAGCAAAGGCACGACTCCGGTGGGACGGGCGGCGATGTCTTGGTGAAGCACTTGCCGGGCTGAGTCGTTCTGCCGACGACGAACGACGGTTTGGAAGCCATCGCGTCGACATCGGGCGGTGTGGGGTTGCTCGCGGACCCAAGCGTCGGTGGGCCGGATCCTTGGCGTCGGCCGCGGACCAAGCGCGAAGCGCGCAGCACCCGCTGGCGCGACTCTAGCGGGCGCTGCGCCCGACGATGACGCCGCCTCTTCCCAACAAGAGCAAGGCGTGTGCCCCCCCCTCCTGCAACACCCGTACCGCCGGGAGAGGTGGTCCGGATAGCTTTGCGGGCGACGCCCGTGCACGACGGACGAGTGGCAACCCGGGGCGGGCTCGTCATCGCTAGACGCGTGAGGATCGTCTTCCCAACGCTGAACTTGCCCTGCCCGACGCAATCGGTCGGGGAAGAAGGGGGGAGCAAGCGGGGGAGAGGGAGGACGGCAAGCGGTTGCCCAAGCGGACCTCCCCATGGCCCCGCACCCATCCTCCTCCTCGTCGGCGTCCTCAACCACCCCCTCCGCCGAGGCCGGGCGGCGGCGTTGTTGGTGCGACGCACCGGCACCGACGGCGGCGGCGCGTAGGGGAAGCCGAATCGATGGGGGCGACAGACGACGCTGGCGGAGGGCCGCACGGGCCAGCGTTGCCGCGACGACCTCACCCTCCTCCGGTCGCCCGAGCCGCGCCGACGGTGACGGTGTCGTCTTCTTTGCCGCCGATCACGAGGTCCATGGTGGTAGCCGGCTCCAAATAACGAGAGGTGTTGACGCCGTGGCCCTCGGATCGGCGCCCCGCCGCCGACGTGGGCGAGGCCGCCGAAAGTGATGACGACCTCGCCGAAGGGCCGGATACCGCGCGAGGCGCGCCGTCATCACCGTCTTCGCCGCCGCCCTCACCGGCGATGTCCACGACGGGCGCCTCGCCATCGGGCAGCAGCGCGCCGCCGCCACGGGCGCGCTACCACACCCGCCGTGAGGATGAAGGCTGTCCTCGACGCCTCAAGGCCGGCACTCGGCAGACGCGGCGCTGCCGCCAAGGCCCCGGTCGCCAAGGACGCCGGTGGTGGCCGTCGGGGCTCAGGAGCCCTCGGCGAGCCGTGGGTCGACGACCTGCCAACGAAAAGGCCGCCGCCGCCGCTCGGGCGCGCCAACCACGGCGGGGAACCCAGGTCGGCGCCCGGTCGCCATGGACGCCGGTGGCGGCCGCCGGGCTGCAGGAGCCCCGGCGAGCTGGGGTCCGGGGCTTCGGAGGAACATCCCCATGGAGAGGTAGATCAAGAGCGGAGGAATTCGGATCTGGTGTTGGATTGGAGGGGAAGCGCCGAGGAAGGAGATCGACGCTGGGGAGGCGGAGCGGAGACGCTGCCGCCAGAGAGGGAGAGTCGGGGGTTCTAACGGCTCGTCCATTTGTTAGTAGCAAAGCTCTGTCATGGCCAACAAAAAAAGCTCTACTAACCCCTTCGGCCGTGCTGCACCGATGATCTTGTGGTTCATTATACGAATACTGTAGTAATTTCTAGGATCATAGGACTGAAGATAGCAATCAGTATAAATTTAGAAGTGCTCTAGTTCTCTTGCTGTCAACAGTATACAAGCAGTAACCAAAAATCAACGCTTGGGGTAGGGTATCCTCCTTTGTTTGCCCAGTTGTTAACAGTGTAGCAGCAGTAGCTAGCATCACCTGCAGATGCAGAAACAATGGAGAGAAGCCAATACAAGTATCCAGAATGCAACTAACAGCTAGTTTTTGTAGTAGCTGAGCACAAGGAAGCTAGCTTCCAAGCAGCCTCACCTGGCGCTGCTCTTGTTATCCCTAGAAGGCTCGATCTGACCCTGACCACCACCTCCTCTCACGGCGATGGCGACAGCATCCGATGCCGGCCTCCTGCCACCACCGTTGACCGTTGTCGTAGTACACACCGGCATGCCACGGTAGGCCAACGTGGTGTGCACTGCCGCCGGAGCTGCCGGTACATGATGAGCTCTCGCCGCCGGCAGTCCGTTGCCTCCACACGTCTGCGTGCCGTTGTTGGCGCCGGCGCTGTGCAGGAGCGCGCCGCCAGCAGTAGTGCTGCAGGCACTGGACCAGCAGAGCAGCAGCTGCTGCTGCTCGGCGAGCTGCCTCCGCAGCGCGGCGTTCTCGGCGCGCAGCACGGCGTTGTCGCGGCGCAGGCAGGAGACCTCGCGGTAGCACCCGTCGGAGGGATCGCGCTCCCGCCACCGGGCCTCCCAGGTGAGCGTCTCGGCGGCGCGGCGGCGGGCGGCGTCGCTGGCGTTGGCCTTGATGAGCTTGGTGAGGTTGGCCACCCCGAAGACGAGGTGCAGCGCGCGGAAGTCGTTCATCCTGTGCGCCGGGAAGTAGGTGGCCAGCTCGCAGTTGGGCTCGCACTTGCGCCGCTGGTGCTTGCACACCGCGCACGCGCCGCGGCCCGCCGTTGCCGCCACCGGTCATCCCCGCCCGCGGCTGCAAGTGCAGGTGGAGGAGAGAGAGAGCTGCCTGCGTAGGCATGCGCATGCATATATGGATGGACCGGCCGGACAAGACGGGAAATGCAAGACAGTAAGGTGAAAGGAGGGTCACTGCTTTCTAGGTTGCTCACAGCAAGAGTTCAGGGGCTCGTGTGGAAACTTCTAATGCCATTGAACTACGTACAAATACCCTGCCAGGTCAGAAAATGAAAGGTTTTTTTAGCATCAGAAAATAAAAAGGTTATGCCATCGTCATCTCCATATCTACTGGGCAGCACAACACGTATGACATACATCAGTGTCACACATATGTCGCCTCACTCTGAAAAATAATTTGCAGCAGTCAACTATATCGTTTTAGAGAAGATACAAAGTGAGTTTTTTTTTGACACTTTACAAGCGAGTTGAAACATTTAGTTGTGTTCACAACTTGATCGATGTGTTAGCAAAAGGCAAATGCAATGCAAGATCAAGTAGGCAGAGGGTGGGCACATGCTCTTGGAAGCAAATTTAACTTACACGATCAAGTAGCACATATACATATTTAGTGTAATTTAATTTCTTTCTTGCACTGTATTATTCTTTGAGTGTGTCCATGGATCAACCACGATAAATTTAGATTCCAATTATTATGAGCACCAAAGAATAGAGTTGGCATGGCAACACATGTGTCAAGTTCAATAAAGGAATCCTACTTTGTTCCACCAAAGCCAAATTGCTTACTCATGCATATGTGCTTGCATGCCTTGCCACCTTCAGAGCTTCAACCCATGCATATGGACCCCTTTGAAGTTCTAGCTAGATTCTTGTCAGGCCTTGTCCCAAAGCCGCTCAATTTAGCTAATAAGCTTCAGTTTGTCTTTCAATTCTTTAGCTAAACTCTCTTGCCTTTGTTTTTTTTTTTTGACCGAGGTCATACCTTTGTTTTAATAATTCCTTGATATCAGTGAAAATGGCTGTTAATAAGCTAAGGGCCTGTTTGGTTCCCATGGGACTAGGGACTAATTTTTAGTCTCATTTAAAAGATGTTTAGTTCAAAGGACTAATGAGGGACTAGAGCTGACAAACCCCGACTAGTGCATGCACAAGTGCACAAATGAGTTGACGACTGACAAGAGCACAGACTAGTCCCAATTAGACTCTCAAGAGGGGCTAATGGACTAGGGACTAGTTGGGACTAAAAATTAGTCCATTAGTCTTGTTGTTGGATAAATTAGGGAATAATTGAGATTAAAAATTAGTCCCTAGTCCCTGTAGGAACCAAACGGGGCCTAAATTAGCACTTCGATCTAAAGTGGAACCAAAATTAACAAACAACCAATGTCTCTCAACATGTGGGACATTATCAATAGCTCACCATGTAGTGCAATATAGCAAACACCATGTTTCATTGCTTATTACATACTAGTATCCATGGGATTGATTAATAATGAATAAAAGGATGATTATGAATACATAATACTAATATTCTTTTTAAAAATAAATACACAACAATAAAATAATGCATGTACGTTGTATGTGACGATCAACATCAACTAGCTAGTTGTGCGTAGGCTCCCAATGCCATGCACAAACACACCGGAACAAAGGCACGAAGCCTAGAGCTCGGCGGTGAGGCCTTCCACCTCGAGCAGAAACTTCTCCATGGCGTCCTTTGGCAGGCAGATTGGAACCACAATGCACTCCTCACCCTTGCCGTTCTTGGCCCGCGAGAAGTAGTTGGTGACGCCGGGGAGCGGCCCTTCGCCGCCTTTCGCCGGCCCGCCGTAGACGGCCTCGCCCCAGCCGAAGTCGACGCTCTTGAACCCGGCGTGGCTGACGTCCGACACGATGTACGTCCTCGACAGCGTGAACAGCGGCCGGCCCGTGAGCACCATCAGGTCCGCCACCGACAGCAGGTAGTCGTACGTGACCGCCGACTTGGCCTTCTTCACCATGTCCAGCGCGAACCCGAGGTCCCCGCCGCAGAGATCACCGGTGGTGGTCGACGCGACGGAGTACGCGAAGGCGTTCCCGTAGAAACCCTCTGGGAGGGGGATCTCGGGACGCCCGCGCGCGTTCACGATGAAGGACAGGCGCACCTCCTCGTCCGGCGCGTACTCCAGCGCCGCAGCCCGGCTGCGCCAGATGCACGCGGCGACGAGCTCGAACCGGGAGCAGCGCATGCCGGGCGGCGCGTGCTGGCGCAGCCCGGCGATCTCCCTCGGTCCGAAGAAGAAAGGCACGCGCGCCATGTCGCTCGGGGGAGTCGTCATCATCCTGTCGGGCTCAGCCCCGCCCGCCGGCTCGCTGTACTCGAGGTGTGGGTACGACGGCCGTGGTGGGTGACGCGCCATGAACATCTCCCTGCCCCAGGACGGCGTCACCGACGGCAGCGCCTCGGTGGCGCCGTCGCCGCGCGCGAACTCGCAGATGGCCTTCTCGAACTGCATGGCACCTGGCGCGTCCACGACGCAGTGGCATATCCGCTGCCCGAAGATGAAGCCACCGCACTTGAGTCTCGTCACCTGAACGTACAACAAGGGTCGGTCGACGACGGGCTCGATGCCGGCGACAGTGGTGCTCTCGAGTATGAACTGTTCGAAGCACGGGAACGGCGGGCACTTGACGTCCCCGAAGTCGTCGGCGGTGAGGTCAGCGTCGGCTTCGGCGAACAGGACGCCCTGCGCTTCGCAGTCGACGACGAGCTTCCTTCCTTCCTCCTCGCGGAGGCGGCCGGCGAGCGGGTAGTAGGGGACGAGCGCTCTGGCCAGCGCCTCGCGGACGACCCTGGCCGGGTCCTGCCCGGCCTTGGATGGGTTGGCGCGGTACAGATGGATGCCGGAGCTGTAGAACCGCATGCCCTCGGCGTCGTCGATGTCCGACAGCGGCTTCGTCTCCTGCGGCGTCGGCGCCGACGGCTGCACCAGCAGCGGCTCCCTGCGGCGCACCGTGAACGCTGGCAGTGACGACGCCATCTATCGGAGAGCGCGACTGATCGAATGCGAGTACACGTGCACGGCAAAGGCAGTCAGCCAGAGGCAGGGCGTGTGATCTTGTTGATGCTAATTAAGCTAAGCTGGTGGAGTGGGAGTGTGGTGCATGCTGTGGAGCGAGATGCAGGTCCTTTTTATAGCAACTGGGGGGATTCCCAACTGGGAGTAACAGGTGGGGTTGGCTTCCGGAAATGCATGGGAGATGGGACAGTCCCGCGTCAACGTCACAGTCTCGCCTCGTGTATATACTGTTTCTAAATGTAAAGTACACGAGGGACAAAGTATATAGAATGCTTTGGTTTTGGTATGAATCAAATTTCTCTAATTTTATTAAATTATTAACAAAAACTATATACCAACAACAAGTTAGATCTTGTTTGGAGACAACGTATTTTTGTAGTTTCAGAAAAATACAATGGAGATTCGTGAAAGTCCCATGATGTGTATATGGATGCAACAAACTTTATGGCTTTATACCATGGTATTGTGCAGTCTTTTTGAAGTTTTTTTAAAAAAATCAATTTATATTTTTTTTTTCCTACAGTCTTGCACATCAATGGTTTTAAAACTACAATTTCTTGATACTATGATTTCTTAATGCTATACAATATCCAAATAAGACGTTAATTAGTATTACTAAATCCAGGAAAGTGCCCCCAAAAATGATATATTCTGGAGCCGAGAGAATATATTTCAACGCCATTTTGTATTTAAAGTGCCTAGAATGGTAATCGCGTTTTGTAATTAACTATGCTCAAGAACTAGTCAAAGTATGCACAAACGTACTGCGTCAATAAATTTGTATTTATTTTGTTAATTTTTAACAGTTCAGGACAGTAATTACAGGGTGTTAATTAAATTAAGGGCGGGTTAGTTAGTGTCAGGCATGCATGATGCATGGCCAAGTCATCATCCTCATCCAATGCATGGATGTATTGTCAGCTGTGGGAGACAACTACAGACAAGTGGAGTGGGTTTGGCGCGACCACTGACCCATGCAAGTCAGCACAGGCCAGAGACTTTTCTCTTCGACGCTAGCTCCTTCGCTCCCACCCCGCCCTTGCGAAACACTTGCGCGCCGGATTATTCGCCGGCGACGAACTACGCGCTAAACACGTACTACATGTGGGGCGAACGGAGAGTAGCGCCAAACTGTACGCTAGGCCTGCTAACGGGTTTAAACCCGTCCCAACCCATATTTTAAAAACCCTAACTACCACCTGCCCCGCCCCGCTCCATCGGCTCAATGCCCCAACCCGCCCCAACCCGAAGTCACGACGGAAGATGATATATGACTTATGCGCCGATCTATGACCATAGAGCCCTAACCCGTCCCAACTCGTTTGTGTCGTCAATCCAACCCGCCCCAACCCGTTTCACGGTGTCACCCGCTTCCACCCCCCCCTAATAAGCATCTGATAAAAACCCGCCCCAAAATACCCGTTCAAACCCGCCCCATTAGCAGGCCTACTATACACGTGGATAAAACATTTTCCTCAGTTATTGACCACGTACTGTAGTCGAAAACAAACGCAGTGTACATATGTGCACGTGCGCTACGGAATACAGTACTATACATGGCAATAGAAATGTATGCTCCCTTTGTATATGACAAGTACGTGTAACAATATAACAACCACCGGCTTGAATAGTTGCAACCTCCACGGATCCAGACGGGAGCACGACCGCGTCCTCGGAAACATAAATTAAGAGTCAAACTTTCGTCAAAAATCAAATTAAGAGTCAAACTTGTAACTTTTTTATGCCACAATTATTATACTACAAATTTGATATGGTTATATTTGAATTGAATGTATTACTCGATTTTATCAAGAAATTTATAAATATAATAATGAAAATACACGGATGTCACCTACTGCACATGGATTAATTTGGCGCGCGAGCACACACAGGCCAAAGTCCCAGCCCGGCCAGGCCAGGCCATCATTTTTTTTTTTTTGCTCAGAAAAAAATCAAAGAGGGACTTTTCTCTTCTCAACATTCTCACTGACGACGTTACCTACTCTGACTCTGCATGCATTGCCCGGAACGCCATTTGTTTTGGACTTGGACGACGAGTTATTAGCCGGCGAGCGCACACACAGGCGAGGTATCCAGGCGATCGGTTGGGCGCTCCCAATCAGTACGCAGATCAGGGTCCGAGGGTCGGCCGTTGGGCCTGACTCGGAGCAGATCAACCTAACACCCACGACCTCCGACCTACGCATGCATGGGTATGCACTGCACGGCCAAGAAAAACATGCCCAATCACCAAGTCGGGGTTGGTTATTTATTTTCATTACAATTTATTGCAAAGACGAGTGACCAGCCTGTACGAAAAAGAAACTAGTTCGATCGATCGATTGCATTGGTCCATAGTCGTCTACTCCCTCCGTCTCATTTACTTTGGCGTTGAGGCAGCTGGTTCAGAGCAAATGTCATGTACCTACACCTTCCTTCTGTCTATATTATTCATTTAATTCTGGATGTATGTACCATATGAGAAGCTAAAACTACTGAGACAGGGACGGAGGGAGTATTTAGCTAGTAGTCGGGCACTCCGGCTCGACGTTGATGGGACAGGACGGCAGGAGCGCTGAGTGCACGCACGACGACTGACTCGATCATCACCATTCACTGGAGAGGCCGGCCGGCGGGCCGTAGACTCACTTTATCACTAGGCACAGCAATTCTTCACGCGTGTCTGGCAGTCCAATTGACGATTAAGCATACAGTATGATGTGCGCGGCGCGCAGTAACCATGCATGCATGGATCACCTTTCAAGTTTCAATGGGCAGGCACAGGCAGGCAGGCAGGTTGACCTGACCGATCGAGACCGGCCGGTCGCCGGCGAATTTGAAGTGAGTGCGTGCAGGTGCCGGACAGCTGGCAACAATTGGCCGTCGCCGTCGTCGATCCTTTCAATGTTGCCGGCCGGCACTCGGTTTTGCGGGCACTGTACGTCGCGCGCGGTCGTCGCCGGCCGGGTGGGTGGGTTGGAGTGAGAGAGAGGCACCAATGCAATGCAAGATAGCTCGTACGTCGTGGTGCCGTGGTGGTGGTCATATTCAACGGCCGGGCAACACGGCGGCTGGACTGAGAGAGACATCGACGACCTCGCTACTGCATCAGTACGCGCGCGCATGGCCACGGTGCGTCGCCGGCGGGCGGCGACCGGGACTGGATCGCCGGATCGGAGGCCACTGCGCGGGGCTCCATCAATCGCCGCTTGCATTGCTATATGCGCAGCTCATCATTGGCTAATGGCTATGGCCGACGTGTCACGCGCTCGATCACCTAGCTAGTGAGTGGTAGGTGCACGACGAGAGTCTGACCGTGCTTTGACCTTGACCAGCTGACCACCACCTGGCGATTCGATCTCCGCCCACCGTTTTTCCTCTCGGCGCGCCTGCGTGTGCCGGTGTGCGTACAACCATGTGACCGTTGGACTTTGGACTTTGGACGCCTTCGCTGCTGCTAGTGCGGTCCAGCTGACTGGCCCTTTTCCTTCTCCACGGCCCACTAGCTCTTGCATCATTTCTGGGCCCGTTCTTGGCTGCCTTGCCCCCAACAAGACCCGCTCGAATGCCCGTTGGAAGGCTGCAACTTTCAAAGTGCTAGCTGCAACTCTTAAAGTAGAGCCCACAATGACGCAAAAAAAGAAGAGAGAAGATTAGAGCGCACAAAAAGCCCATTTATATTTCCTAGCCATCAGTTTTTTTTTACCTGACAACCATCTGTTTTTTTTTTTTTTTTTTTACCTGACAACCTCTCCCCCTTCTTCTCTAATTTCTACCACCCTACGGCACGGAGGTGTTGTCAAGCGTTCTCCTGGACGGTATAATTTCTGCCATATGCCTCGATCGTAACGACATTTGTTTGGTGATCACTCCTTGAGATCTGTCGCCGTGTGAATGGAAAAAGGAATAAGGAATTACACTAGCTCTTTACAGCGCAAAGTAACTAAAGCTTGATCTAGGATCAGCATCGACACTATACTATAACGATTATTCATTTCAGTTTCAACCTGTAAAGTCACATCCTTAGCTTTATTCAATCTAGAACTTGCATTGCCTCAGGTAACCACGCATTATTTGCTTGTGAACAATTTGCATGCATGGCCAAGTCATCATCCTATTCCTCATCCAATGCATGAATTCAATCAGCTGGGACACAAGTGGAGTGGGTTTGGCGCGAGCACTGACGCGAGCACTGACACAAGCCAAGTCAGTCAGCACAGGTCATCAAGTGAGTGACTTTTCTCTTCTACATGACGCTCCATCGCTCACCCTAGCTTGCTTGTCTTGCTGCCTTTGTGAAACACCTTTGCACGCCGGATTATTCGCCGGCGACGAAGGGGTTGACTACGCGATAAATAAACACGTACAGGTGGGCATGTCGACTTTATTTGACCGTAGCCGATCGAGAACGGAGTAGCGAATTGTACACGTGGATACAACATTTTCCTCAGTCATTGACCACACGTATAGTCGAAAACAAACGCAGTGCATGTGCACTTGCGCGTTACGGAATACAGTATACGGCAATAGTAATGTATGCAGCTCCCTTTGTACAGTACTGTATAAAACATTGTCCTCAGTCGTTATTGACCACGTATTTACTAGTCAAAAAAGTGCATGTGCACGTGTGCGCTTTACGGAATACAGTACAGGGCAACAGTATTGTACTAGCTATGCTCTCCCTTTGTATATGACAGGTTGTTTTGTCACCTATATGACGACAAGTCTGTAACAATATTGTGTAGTAACAACCACCGGTCTTGAATAGTTGAATGGACTACCGCGTCGCCTTGGCCTTGCCCACCACCCGCGCCACGGCCACGAATGGCCGGCAACATACCCGCGACGTACGGCGTCGTCGGACAAAAGTGCGGGTTCTTGGCCACCTTCACCGGCCCCGTCGTCCACCGCCGTGGTCGATCAGGTCGGTCCGCGCCACGTGTTTTAGGGAATATATACAACCACCAAACCAGAATACTACATTCAAAGAAGATCGATCACTACAGGAATCCGCTTCTTTGCCGAGTGCGAAAATGTTTTCCGAGTGGAAAAAATCGGGCACTCGGCAAAGAGCATCTTTTTGCCGAAAGTGCCAAACTGAGCACTCGGCAAAGACATCTTTGCCGAAGTGTCGGACCGTCGGCGGTGTTTCCCACTCGGAAAATTATATATATTTGCCGAGCCGTAACCGTCGGCAAAAATACTACACTCGGCAAAAGAATAAGCTGGACCAAACGGCCACGTTCTCCGTCACCTTTGCCGAGTGCCCGGCGTTAAACACTTCGACAAACTAAGTATCCTTTGCCGAGTGCCCGCGAGTCCACGCGCTTTCGGCAAATAACGTCTTTCTTAGGAGTGCTATAAATGGCACTCGGCAAACTATTCATTTTTTTTTTTTTTAGGTCCCATATTTTTTGTGTGGCCTTTGTACACTAATTACATCTCATCTTCAGAATTTGGGACAATTTCAAGTTGTTTTGCTATATTTCATGAATTATTTCTATTTTCTTGCATTTTACGGACCACTCCAAATTTGAACTACAGGTACATGAAATAATGGAATTTGGTCATTAAAAAAATATTATTCATGATGTTTGGCGTATGTTTAGGCTCAATCCGGGAACTTCAGCGTGAAATTACGAACATTTTTGTGTCGGAACATGACGAGTTACATGCGGGAAAAGTGTTTTTAAATTCTATAAAATCCAAGCGAAGTTTAAAAATCCGCGAAACTTGGCGGCGTGTCTTGTCATCTCATGAGGAGGCTGTGGCAAAAATTTGAAAAAGTTTCGAGCAAGTTGTGACGCCGGGATGGCTAAAACTCGTGAGAACCCCACACTTGATCTCATGAGGGAGAGTGTGTGGAGATGTCCGAAGTTTTAGCCATCCGACATCGCAACTTGCTCGAAACTTTTTCAAATTTTACCACAGCCTCCCTCATGAGATGACAAGACACCTCGCCAAGTTTCATGATTTTTAAACTTCGCTTGGATTTTATAGAATTTAAAAACACTTTTCCCCGCATGTAACTCGTCATGTTCCTACATAAAAATGTTCGTAATTTCGCTGAAGTTCCCCGGATTGAGCCTAAACATACGCCAAACATCATGAATAATATTTTTTAATGACCAAATTCCATTATTTCATGTACTTGCAGTTCAAAGTTTGGAGTGGTCCGTAAAATGCAAGAAAATAGAAATAATTCATGAAATATAGCAAAACAACTTGAAATTGTCCCAAATTCTGAAGATGAGATGTAATTAGTGTACAAAGGCCACACAAAAAATATGGGACGAAAAAAAACAAAAATAGTTTGCCGAGTGTCATACATGGCACTCGGCAAAGACGTTCTTCTTTGCCGAAGTGTGGGGACGCGTGGCACTCGGCAAAGAGTGTTTTTTTAAAAATAAAATAACACCTTTGCCGAGTGCCTCATTTTCGGCACTCGGCAAAGCGGCGGATAAATATCAGCCCGGCTCGCTCTTCATTTCATTTCCACGCCCGCCCGAGCCCACCCTTGCCCGCCCGCCGCCGCCGCCACGCCCGCCGGTCCCTCGCCGCCGCCCCTCCATCGCCGGGCCTCGCCGGATCCGGCCGCCCGCCCGCCGCCGGACCCGCCCGGCCGCCGCCGCGGACCGCGCGCCGCCAGCGGCGAGACCCGCCCACCGTCCGATCCGGCGGCGCCAAGCCGCCCCCGGCGCCTCCGGCCCGGCGCCGCCGCGCCCCAGCACGCCCGGCCCCCCTCCCCGCCCCGGCCCGCCGGCCCTGCTCGCCCCGCCGGCCTCGCCCCTGCCCCGGAGGCAGAGGGAGAAAGGGGAAGGTGAGGAGGAAGAGGGAGGAAGGGGAAGGTGAGGAGGAAGAGGGAGGAAGGGAAGAAGAGAAAGAGGAGGAAGGGGAGGAGGAAGAGGGAGGAAGGGAAGAAGAGGAAGGAGAGGAGGAAGAAGAGGAAGGGGAGGAGGAAGAAGAAGAAAGTGCCGATCCGACCGGTCGTCGTTCTTCGTGCTGCTGCGGTGTTCGTGATGGTGCGGTGATCCACGCCGTCGTCGCTGACCATTGCCAAGGTAAGCCCAATCCTTAGTAGTAGTTGTTAGGGATAACTAGTGGTTAGTACTAGTAGTAGTTGTAGGGTTACTAGTAATTGTTCTTGCAATACTTGAATACTTTCATTTGCATGGTTTCGAGAAGTAAAGTAAATGGCTCATGTTGGTATATTGGTGGTTGGTGGGCTTCGTGCCCATATTCGGTATATGTATGTGGTTGTTGGCCTTTATTCTGATTCCTTCAATGAAAAATAAGCAGGCTTCCATTCATCCTCTGCTATGTCATGCAGATGTGTCCGGAGTGGTGCAGCAAGTACAAGGACTGGCTGAGGCCATTGTGGACAAGTGGCTCTTGGGCGAGGCGTGCGAGACCAAGAGACTTCGTCGGAGATGTCGCTTGGAGATGGAAGGGAAGCCACACCACCAAGGGAGCGTGCCCCTCCCAAAGTATATGGATAGATGGGTGCGATTACGTTGATTTTTTTATTCAAGCGCTCAAATCTCTTCACTTCTAACCATCTCTGTGTTCTCCTCGCAAACCGCCGCATGAAGGCCAGCACATCGGCGAGTACGCGGGGTTCGCCTTGACTCACACGGCGGCGGAAGCGGCCCGACAAGGACAACGTCTACGACCCAAATAAGGGGGCCCGAGGCGTACACCAACGCCCGCGTCTACCCCAAGCTTACCCAATGCGCCGAGGCGGCAAAGCGGCGCTATGGGGGCGACCGATCCGACCACCGCGCCCCTAGACACGCACACGGTGATGAGGTTGGGAGGAGGAAGCGGCCGCGGCCGGTGCTGGATGGCCAACAGCGCGATCAACCCGTCCTGCTGTTCACGGTGGCGAGATTCGCTCAAGGAGCACGACCTCCACCGACATCCCCATAGCACCTCGGTAGCGAGCTCCACGCGGATGATGCGGGGAGTTTCGGTAATTACGATTTCATTAAATCGTTCACTTTGGTTTTACACATGTCCGCTTGCCTATGCATTGTTTCAACGTTACAGGTGTAATATTGCCCGGATGGTAGAGTTGGAGGCCAAGCGGCGGCCCACGCGCGGCGAGTTTGAGGCCCGAGCGGGCGGCCCGGGCGGAGGCCCATCGGCGGGAGTTGGAGGCATACCGGCAATACTCGGCGCGTCGGTGCCGGGGCGTGGCGAGCTACTTCCGGGGCCTCCAAATCCCGGGTGTGACCCTGCCTCCGTTGCCTAGCTCATTTGTTCGCTCCACCCCGTTTTCCGTTCCTCCTCTGTAGGGACTCCGGTGAGTATATGTTGTTGTTTATTTATTTGGCTTGTGCGGCTCACTGCGGTACTAATGAGATCGCCTCTCCTTTGTGCAGCCCGCGGTCGGCGGGTTCGAACCCGACTCCTCCGGTGGCCCTTCTCCACCCCATCAACCCTATCCGGTCGGCCCGACTCCACGGTACACGTGGCGGTGGCGTTCCTCCTCCGGCACGCAGCGGCCACCACTACAGGCTTCCACACGTCCCTCCTACACACCACGGGTGGGCGTACCAATCGGCGCCGCAACATGGGTGGTATCCGGGGCAAGGTGAGGGCCCCTCACACTCTTCGCACCAGGGAGGCCACGGGTCGGGGCAGTCAAGTTGAGTTGGTGGTGATTAGGTTCGACCTGTTGCACTGTGATGGATTTCTTTTAGATGTTGGATATGTTGCACTGTGATGGATCTCGTTTCGATGTTGGACATGTTAGATTTCGTTTGGTTGTTGGACATGTTAGATTTCGTTTGGATGTTGGACTATATGTGTGAATTTGTGATATATGTGGATTATATATGTGAATTTGTGATATATGTGGATTATATATGTGAATTGGTGATATATGTGGTTTATGTGTATATATGAATGCTTATGGTATATGTATATGTTCATTTGCCGCAACAATAAACAGAAACAAAAAAAAAAAAAAATGAACTCCCAGCTTTGCCGAGTGCCAGCACTCGGCAAAGCTGGGCACCCTGCAGCTGGAATGGCAGATTTGCCGAGTGCAGAGGTGGCACTCGGCAAATCTGCCATAACTTTGCCGAAAGTGTTTTCTCGATCCCGGCACTCGGCAAATTTCTTTATTTTTTAAATTAATAGTTTGCCGAAATGACGACATGGCACTTTCGGCAAAGGGTTTTAATTCAAATCTTTGCCGAAGTGCCGCGTTTGGCACTTTCGGCAAAGGGGCGTCCATTTCTAACGGACGACGTTTCCGTTGCCGAAACAATCGACATGGCACTTTCGGCGGCGCCTTTGCCAAGTGCCCGATATTTGGCACTCGGCAAAGAATGGTTTGCCGAGTCATTCTTTGCCGAGTCGCGTTTAGCCGAGTTTGACACTTTCGGCAAAGGCTTCGCCCGAGTGCATAGAAGCCTTTGCCTAGTGCTCTGCGCACTCGGCAAAGCGACCGATTCCTGTAGTGGATCGAGATCGACCATGCATACACCTAAACGGTAGTAAGGATTAGTTGTTGATCCTACACGTACAATATAGCAACATATATACGACCAACCACTACTTTGGAATTTTATTAATTATATATTATATGTTTCCTCCTCCTCTTTTTGTGATAAGGGTACGTATGCACACAAATTAAGAGTCAAACTTTAAAATCTCTTATGAATAATTGAGCTAACAATCGCAGTTATTATACTACAAATTTGATATGGTTAGATTTGTAATTGAATGTATTACTGGATTATCAGAAATGCATAAATATAATAATAAAATAAAATAAAAAATAGCTTGAGAGACATATTGTGACGTCTAATCTAGCCTTATAATGAAAAGAAGAATGGAGGTACCAAAAGTAGTAAACCTTATCGGCAAGTTATATCTCAGATAACAAAAGGGAACCATATGTTAATGTTTAAGCATAATCTTAAGCGTGTTTATTTGCTTGGCGGCCTCAATATATCCTAAGCAAAATACCCACCAGTCAATTGCCTCTGGGAAACTCTGGCCCCAATCTCAATGCCAAGCTAGACGCCTGCTCTCCTCACTCATCCTTCTAATTTGCTGGGAAATATGGAAACACAGGCATGACGTTGTCTTCAGAGGCATGCCACCGAGCCTCCCGCACCTTCATGCTGCTTGCAGAAAATCTGCTAGGTTGTGGAGGTGTCAACTCCCAAAAACGATGCTTGCTCTTCTTCAATTTGGTGTAATACCATACCTCTTTAGTCTTTCCCTCTTATGTAATACTGGTGAAATTATGAACTGGGCCTTGCACCTTACCATCCTCGACTTCGTCGGCATCTGCTGGGCGGCCTCGCGCCCGCTGCCGGGTGCCCGATGGCGAGGTCCCCTTGCGAACGGCGGCATCGTCGGCTTCGTCTCGGCGTCGCAGACCCGATGGTGGCCTTGAATCGGACAAGGATGACGCGACACGGCCGACGCTTGGCACGACGGTGGCTCCAGCAGACAGCGGCGACCAAAATCGGCGAAATGGAGGATGAACGGAATTTTATTTCATGCTTAGGTAAAAGTACTGTAGAGAAGAAATTTCAGATCTTGCCCTGGTGGATTTAGATAAGCTCCAAGGGTCCTGATGCAAAGCATTCATCTTATATGGTTTTCAAACGTGCTACATCCATTCTTCCTTCCTAATGCATACAACCAAACATCATCAAAAAAAAAAAAATTACAACCAAACAAAGATGGATCCACTCCATCACAAAACTGGGTACGGAGCTGCTCCATCCCAAACACACGGTTAAGCATTGGGGTCATTTATCATACGGAGTACACAGGCATACAGCGAGGCCAATGCACACGGATGATATTGTCCAAATAAAAGAATGCACGGCTGCCTAGGAGGGATTGAAACGATGCAACAAATGCACGTAGATTATATTTTGTTTTTTCAAAGAGGAACGACTTTTCTCTTCTCGATCGACATTCTCGTTGAGGACGTTACCTTTTCTGACTCTGCAGTCTGCATGCATTGCCCCGAACGCCATTCGTTTTGGTTCGACTTGGATGTCAATCAAGTTTTATTAGCCGGCGATCACACACAGGCGACGTATGTAGCCAAGCCATCGGGTCGTTTTGGACTTGTACGTAGCTAGTGCTTGCTTCACGTTTTCCGCTCCGCTCGACGGACGACAATGGGTACGTCGTCCGGCACGTGCTACTACTACTCCTGCTCGACGTCGATGGGACTGGACACGCGTGGACAGCACGAGAGCTGGGTGCACACACACACACGATCATCGACGCCACTCACTGTCTACGCGTGTCTGGCAGTCCAATTGACGAATCAGCATATGCGCAGTAACCATGCATGTGGATCGCCTTTCAAGTTTCAATGTTCCTGTGGGAAGGCGGGCAGGTTGACCTGACCGATCGACCGGCCGGCCGGTCGCCGGCGAATTTGAAGCGAGTGCATGCAGGTGCCGGACAGCTGGCCGTCGCCGTCGTCCTTTCAATGTTGCCGGCCGGCACTCGGTTTTGCGGGCACCGTACGTCGAGACCGGGTGGGTGGGTCGGTCGGTCGGAGAGGGAGAGGAGAGGAGAGGCACCAATGCAATGAAATGCAATACAAAGGTAGCTCGTCGTCGTGGTGGTCAAACCCAACGGGCAAAGGGCAACGGCGGCGGCTGGACTGAGACCGCTGGCGGATCGGAGGCCACTGCGGCTCTCGATCGATCGCAGCCTGCAGTCATCATTGGCGTGTCACGTACTCACCCAGGAGTAGCTAGTGGTAGGTGCACGACGAGAGTCTGACCGTGCTTTGACCTTGACCAGCTGACCACTAGTGTCAAAAAAAAAAAAAACCAGCTGACCACCACCTGGCGATTCGATCTCCGCCCACGGTTTTTCCTCTCACCTAGTGGTAGGTACACGACGAGAGTGTGACCGTGCGATCCAGCTGACGACTGGCCCTTTTCGTTTTCCAAGGCCCACTAGCTCTTGCATCGTTTCTGGGCCGGGTCTGGGCTGCCTTGCCGCAACAAGACCCGCGCGAATGCAAGCCAAGGTTGCAACTTTCCCTTGTGTGAAATATTCTCAAAAAGAAATTCCCTTGTGTGAAATAATCAAAAACAAAAAAACTTTCCCTGGTGTGAATGAGTTTGAGCAAGGAAAAGCATCATAAAGCAGGACCCACGCGAATACCCGTTGGAAGGTTTGCAACTTTCAAAGTGCTAGCTTGCAACTCTTCTTAAAGTAGAGCCCCACAATGACGCAAAAAAAAAAAAAGAGAGTAGAGCCCACTGAAAGCCCATTTATATTACCTAGCCATCTGCTTTTTTCTTTCCCCTGACGACCTCTCCCCTTCTTCTCTAATTTCTACCACCCTACGGAGTAGCAGTAGTTACTACAGTGATTAGTATTACTAGCAAGCCCATGTGGTGCAGTTGTAGACATAGAGTTAAATCTGTTATTTTACCACACGGGTTTACATCTTTAATTTACGGAGTATATATGATGAACTAAAGTTTTTTTTGTGAGCTAATCCTAGATCAGTTAGTTATGTTTCCTTCCTTGTGGTAGAACCTGTCCAACTAATATTTGTTCAAGTTCTCCACTTGGTATGGCTGCTCTTTTTTTTGTGTTTAATCCAAAAATTAATTCCACTATGCAATTAAGATGACAATTAGTGAGCTTGAAGTAAGATGGAACAAATATGTGGCCAACGAACAAACAAGTGGTAGCTAACAGCGTGTTGTTTCAGTATATGGAGGGAGACAATGGTTCTACAACCAAAGTTATCGAGATACTCCCTCCATTCACATGAATATTGGATATACCAAGAAATATTTAATCTACCTCCGAGGAATTCAAGGACTCTAACCAAATAGCAGGGACGTAGCTAGCAGTAGGGCTGCCTGGGCTCGAGCCCCACCTACGCGCCGATGATCAAGGTCAATTACTGTAGCAAAAATAAAAAATCACCATTAAATCTTCATGCAAATCAACATCTCCATTGTTTCAGCCCCACCTAAAATTATTTCTGGCTTCGTTCTGCAAATAGCGAATCAATTTTGTATGCATGCAGTGAGAGCTTGGTAAATGTTGCATGCATTTAAATGCAAGGTATGATACGGTTCTCAAAAACCAACCCAAGCCACATATATTGGACAGGGCGGAGTATATTCTAAGTCAAATCAGGGAGCTTTAGGTAAGTTTGTAACTAAATTGAAGCCCACTAATTTGTTGACTCCCCGAATGGGCTTCAATCTTTTGCGAAATCAATCCGTAATTGGTAAAACACGCACAAATCTATCTATGCACTTCTTTTTCTTTTTCTTTTTTTTTTAATCTTGAATGATTCTTTGTTGTATTATTACTTCCTCCATTTTAGATAACTTCATATATGCGACCTCTATATATACAATGTGAAATGGAGGGAGAATTATTCATGAAGGTGTGGGGTACGGTGTGTACGTAATCATCACTTCTTGGGTGGTTAACTGCTAATGTCAGACTGTCAGTGGCCAGCTATTGGGCCCAGATATATGCGAGAAACTGAGAAAAGCCCATGGCTGATCACTGATGATCCTCGTTCTTCCTGAAAGCCAGCTGGGGCCCAGATCTGATTTAAAAAAACTAAGTAGCGCAAGACTGAAGCTCTAAAGCAAGCAAGCAACCTTGAGCTTGCAGGTTAGCTCCGGAAAAGGAAGCTGGAGAAGAGAGCAAGGAATGAAGCGGAGATACCAAACCCTTGCCATGATATGCTTCCCCAACCTTAACCATACTTGCATTGCCCCCATGCCACTCCTCCAGTATTAATCCCTTCCATCCCTGCCCCGCCGGCACCGGACCGGAGCGAGCAGCAATGTCCAGCAGCACAGAGCCACCCCATTACCATCCGGCCGCCGCTCCGACGGCCGGCGGCGGCGAGGCGCCGCACGCCCACGCCCACGACCATGGGCACGGGCACAGGAGGAAGCGGCACGAGGTGCAGCGGATCCGGCAGGAGGAGCGGCGCCGGAGCTCCGGTCTGGTGTGGGCGCTGGTGATCCTGTGCACGGTTCTTGCCATCGGCGTGATCGTGACGGGCGTCACCGTCTTCGCCGTGTACCTTCTGTACAAGCCCAAGACGCCGTACCTGCTGGTCTCCGACGCGCGGCTGGAGACGCTGGTGTACGACCAGTCGGGCACCATCCTTGAGCTGCAGCTGGCGCTCACGGTGCTGGCGGAGAACTCCAACTCCAAGACCGACGCCACTTTCTCCCGCGTCAACCTCGCCGTCGGCTTCCGCGGCGCCGAGAGGTGGCGCTGCTCCGGGCGGGGACCTTCGCCGTGCCAAGACGCAGCTCCTTCCCGCTCCGGTACCAGGTGGTGTCGGCGGGAAGACCGCTCAGCCCCGAAGGGATGGAGGCCATGGCCGGCGCACTCAAGGCCGGCGTCGTGCCGCTCGACCTCTTCGGCAAGGCGCGCACCACATGGAAAGTCGGCATCTTCGCCTCGCTCCAGTTCTGGACCCGCATCTCCTGCCGCTTCCTCTTCTTCTACCCCGGCAACGGCACCGCCATGCCCATCGATTGCCGCTCCAAGTCGCCGTAGCGTCCGTCCCCTTCTCTGCTCCGGCCTCCAGGCATTCACCTGCTCTGTCTATCCTCTGCATTTCTTCTGCCATTCATTTGTTCATTCCCTCAGGCAGCAACCAACACAATTTGACAGATCGCCATTCTTGTACAGACCCAAACAAAAATAATGCTGCTATGGTACAGTACATAGATTGATAGATATACTCCTACTGTGCAGGAACACACATTTGGTATAATCTTATTATGGTCTTTCATCCTATTATTAGTAATAATTGTTCAATGATTAGTTCACTTCTGTGCCACACCGACTTGTGAATTGTGATGGGAAGATGTATATACCAAATTTCGTGAGAATTACTGATTTACTGTACTTTGTAAATCAAATCCTGAGAAGATTATTCTAATCTGATTCACCTCTCTCTACTCTCTGTTTTTCACCTTTTTTTCCCGTGTGACGAGGCGAATTAGCTTGGGCTTCACGTAGTTGCCCTTGGGCCGGGCTTCTACGGACAACAGCATATCGGATGCCATGGGCCGATACGTAAAGCCCAGTAATGACAAACCCAACCCAACTACTCGGGCTAGTCAACGGTCAACAAACCTAATGGGCAGTCACACTCACACGACACGAGCCGTCGTCGACCGTCGTCGTGTTCCGGTGAGGGTGTGTGGCGGCGGAGTTCGCGGGAGGAATGGCTGGCCGGCGGGAGCCCAGATCAGCCTCAATCATGCACCGACCCGCCATCCGAGGACGGAACTATCTCCGTCGCCCTCGCCCATCCACCACGAACGGGTCACGGGTGCTCTCCCCGCCTCCGCCGACGTGGACTCGCTGCCAGCCCCGCCCCGCAACGCGACGAACGAGGACGACGACGGGGACTCGTCGGTGTCCGCGCGGTGCACCGAACGTGTGGCGCCCCAGTTGTCGCGCTCCCCGGCGTCGGGTGGGCGCCGTCTACTTTAACCGCCCCGGCCGCGAGCGGAGTTGGGAGAAGGCGGTTCGAGTCCGTTCCAGACACGGCAATGAAGCCCAGGCCTCTCGGTTGCGGTTCCGGCCCGGCGGTGGCGGCTTCGGCGGCGGGTTGCGCCGGCTGGGCGTGGAGGCCGAGGCCCAAGCCGCGCGGGAGCGAGAGGGCACCAGGGGTGTCCACCAAGTGCTCCCACTCGGCGTCGGCGTCGGCGGCGGGAGCGGCGCACTCGGAGGACCGCCGCCCCGAGGTGCTGTACCGCCCGGTGGAGCTGGCCGGGCCGGAGGTGGAGGCGCGGATCGAGAGGGTCATCTATGCCTGCCGCTTCATGACCTTCCTCGGCATCGGTGGCTTGCTTCTCGGCTCCGTCCCGTGCTTCCTCAAGGTGCTCGATCTCTCGCTTCATTCGCGGGCGGCTTTATTTATCTCCCCTTAATTTGTGAACTGAAGCTTCGGATTCTGCAGGGAAGCGTTATTGTGATGAATGCCTTCGTCGAGTACTACCTGCACGGCGGAGGGCAGCTCATCCTCATGCTGCTGGAAGCCATTGGTAACCAAATCCAAAATCCTGATGCTCAACTCTGTTCAGACTTCTAACAATGGGCCTAATGGCTTTCCCTTGTGCATTGCCTGTTTCACATCCAGAAATGTTTCTCATTGGAACGGTCACGTTTGTCTTGGGGATAGGCTTGTACGAGCTCTTCATCAGCACCATAGACTCCTCTTACGGGTCCAACCTCTTCGGCCTGTTCAGCCTTCCGGTTGGTTCACATGCACATCCTAATCAGTGATACTCCTGAGGCAGCAAAGAATTGCAGTCGATCGCAGTTTCTTGACATCTCTGATTCTGTCTGTAGGACCGGCCCAAGTGGGTTGAAATCAAGTCGCTAAATGATCTTAAGACAAAGCTGGGTCATGTCATTGTCCTGGTTCTACTGGTTGGCATCTTTGAGAAGAGCAAGAGGGTGACCATCACATCCTGTACTGACCTCTTATGCTTTGCTGGATCGATTTTCCTATCTTCAGTTTGCCTCTACCTACTTTCCAAGCTCAATACCACCAATTGAGGTAGCCATGCCTGAAATAAGAGTGTTTGTATATAAGTGATTGGTCTGTTCTGTTGCTGTGCAACGCCTCAGGTTGTGTTCTTGTAGTAAATAACTAGGAAGTGGGCAGATACAAATTTCCCATGTACTCATGTATGGCTAGGGAGTTTCAGTTAGGCACAACCGCACTACAGGGAGCATTATCCTGTATGTGTAGCTCGATGTAATGCAATCAATAACTGATATTCTCTTGAGCAAGCTTATTTCAGTTTTGTTTTTAGTATGAGGCCTTCACTGCTTCGTAAACGAAAAACTGACGGGTTAATTGGTTTTTGATATAAAGAAATGCACATATTAATGTCTTCTGTTCTGTTTCATGAACAGATTTGAAGTGAGCAACCATATCTTTCTCCTTTTTTCATCCCCATATTTGGTGACATGGAAATGTTCGTACATTATCCCTCTTTGGTAGGTTGTTATTGTTATTTAAGCACGTGCCCCAGTTAAACCTTGTCAATGTGACAGTGATATGGATACTATATTTGATGAATGGAGGTTCCTTGTCTGATGGTATCACATGAGATTTATTTCTTGTGCTGCAGCTAGCTTGTGAATGAACTGAAACTGAAACACATAATCTTAGTGCATATGTAACCATTGTCAAGTATTAAGTGATAAATTTTTGACTTTATTTATTCAAGACAACATCATGACGCATTTCTGCTGATGGTCTTACAATAAATAAGATCATGGAACCTAGATTGTGTACTATGTAATATCATGTTTAACAGTTTGATGAGGAACCTCCACTACTACAATTGATGCTCCAGTTCTACGACTTCTTTCAAACCAAGTGTCCACATACATCTTGTTTATGTGGGTATCGAATGCTTGCTTTTGAGGTACGTTTCTGATCTTAAGTACTTATTTACAATTTCTCTCGTCATTCAATATTTTGATATTTTCTACTTGGATGCGCCAATGCATTCTTGAATACTGTGTGGCACCTTTGTCTAACATGACTTGGTATTTAGCATTTGCCTTTCCCAAAGGAAAATGACTGAGGAACAAGAACATTGTGGCAGAATGGTGGAAACTTCATGCTTTTTGACCTTTTGGTCAAGTTTACAGCATTTTTTTTCAGGCCATTGAATGAAGGACATGAATAAATGCAGATATGTTCTATTGTGCTTGTGCCACAAAGGATGATCGAACCTCAACTAAATTGTATTGATGAGTTCTGGCCAACCAATAGGAGGCAATGTTCCAAAACGAAAAAATATCTTGAAGTACCTTTCCAAATCAAAATCAAAGTTCCAGGAATCCTAGAAAAATATCCTCCCACAGTGATGGGACAGTTTTTGGTGGCGCAATGCCTTGCATATAATTCTTTTTAGCTTTGAACATTAGCTACTGCATACTCTTTTCCATATGCAGTGAGGAGCAACAAAACTAGAAGCCCCAACTTGCGTTTGCTTCCTCCACCCATTGGCCTGATAAGTTCGAACATGGAAACTATTGATACTTAAAGTTTCCAACTTGCATTCTTAATTTGGCTCCGATGATACATTTAGTCCTTATTCCTATTAACTTTGTGCTGCAATATGTGGATGGTAGCATTTGTTAATTTTAGTACAAATTTAATTTATCAGCATGAAAGTGGTACACTTGTGAATTACTAGTTTGCAAGTTGCATAGGTGCATGCTTCATTTTGCAACTTGCTTAAATGAGACTTGTATGATATGTTTGGATGTACCATAGCAAAGCCCATATTTACTTATTTAGCGCTTGCAAGTTTGTGCAGGCAAATTGTGGACCATGGGGTGTTACTTCTAATTTTATTTTAGTACAAGTGGTTCAGCTAGTGTGGTGAGCAGATGTTTCAGTAGACTAACTGATTATCATGTTAAGCAGATTATCCAAAACTGTGTCCTCAGTCCTCGGTAATCATCCCTTTCCTTGCTAACTTTTTTAGAACTGCTAGTTTGGTTGATTGATTAATATTGGCCGAGAAAACTGTAAACCAACTTACATCAAAGCTTACCTGTCAGGCTGTCACTCGGTTCATCCATACTAGAGGCATATTCCAGCGGTTTTTATTTTGTATATTATAAATATCACTGTATAAAGTATGTATTCAGGCAGGTGAAGCTTAGATATATTTCTTAGAATAAAACTGTATTAGGAAAAGGTGTTCCCCTGGCGTAGGTTTTGTAAAAAAGAAAAGGTACTGGTATCCAAATGCTAAACAATTGGCTGGCGATTGCTGTGGTCCTCCCATTAGTCATCTCCTTTTAAAGTACACCTTTTGAACTAAATTAGTGATACAACTTACAACCTGCGTATATAAAGAAGGGAGCTGGCTCAAGAAGTGAGACAGTCTTAGCTGTGAGTAGCTGCAAGTAACTTGTCTACCGAGTTCTGAGCCCCCTAATCCCCAACTCCGAACTACTAGCAACCACCATATTTTTCCTTGTAAACTTCATGGCCATTTCGTCAAAAATCATTGTTGTGTTCATGTTGCTTCTCAGTGCTATCTTCTTGGTGCAGCTCTCTGCGCCAGCTCATGCTAGGAAGCTGGAAGTGATGAGGGCACCTATCAGCAGCGTGCATCATCCTCCATTCACCCCAAGGAGTGTTCTGCAGGAGACTGCTACTCAGACCGAGTCTACCACTCCAGGGCATAGCCCCAGCGTTGGCCATGACAGTCCTCCGAACTGAAATGCTCTCTGCATCAAGTCATCTGTATCTGGAATCTGTACCCCGAGTATCTCAAGCTTATGTGGTGGTGTTTCCTTGAGAGCCTATGGTTTTGTTTAAACTTGAAAGGTATAAGGCATGCCATGGAGGCAACCTGAGTTTTTGTCGTTTCTTTTCCTTCTAGATCCACCACCAGTAAGACCTGAGCGTGCATGCATGCATGCTTTCATGCTTTATTTTTCCACTCATGTGTGAAACTTGCTAAACATGAGGAGGTGTAGCCGTGTCTCTTTTGTAAGCTGTGTTACTCCATATGCTGTAAACTTGAGAAGGTGTACTGTAATCTGATCTCTTGTTTAAAGTTTTCCTACGATGATGAAATAGCTTTGCTTGTATATATATTTGTGTGCCCAATTTGATCTACCTTTGAGTATCCTTCGTTTGAATAATCATCAAATTTGTTCCATTCAAACATGAAAACACCTTGAATAATTACAGTTCAGTTCTGCATGCCTTTTTCTTTTTTATGCCATGTCATGTCTTCTTCCTTTGTTGCATCTGCTTGTATGTTCTAGGGCTTCCTGAACATGCCATGTTGACGTGCTCCTCAACCTCCACCTTTGCATAGGTTTCATGTCACTATGTTTGATGGTCTCACATATGGTCACACCGTCACAGTACAGTGCCCATATATAACACATAACAGAAGAAAACACTCAACAGTACATTTTGATAGAAAGAATGGTGCCTTGGGAGAAAGAGAAGAGAAAAAGTGTTGCATGTATGCCCCCTTTCCTCTGCAGGCACAAGGCTACGAGACAGCTATGAGACATGACGAATTAGGCAGTCTCTCAATGAGAGTTTCATTTGCAAATACGTTGCCACATAAGCTTTTTTTACGACATGACACTGTATTTAAGAAGAGAGAAAGAAAAGAGTTTCATCTAGACAAAACTCTCGCACGATTACAAACTATCTATTAGTCACAAAATTAAATGTTTTTGAAACTCTAGAATGAAACTTTGCATTAAGAGTGATAGTTTCATCCAAGTTTCGTTGTCTTAGAAACAACACAATGAAAGAACTCACTGAGACTGGCCTCATGTATGGTTGAATGATAGTTTTTTCTTCTTACAAACGTTGAGACTGGCCTCATGTATGGTTGAATGATAGTTTTTTCTTCTTACAAACGTGGAGTCTAGCTTAGTCTAGAGCCAGCAATGTCTATATACATGCTTGTCTTGTGTGTGCCCTTAGGGCGTCCTCAACAGTCTCCGCAAATCACCAACTTACATGGAACATAAAAATAATTTAAAAGTAAAAAAGCTAGAGTGGTACAGTGTGTCAGAGAGACGGAGAAATCTTGAGAAGCGTGCGAGCTAGTGCTTCTTGTCTCGCTAGCGCTGTGCCATCGTTTCTTCCGATTGGCTGCCTGTCCTCCTCGCTAGCGAGACGAACGCCTTTGGGGACGCCCTTAGCCACCTACTAGTGGCTAGTGGAGCTAGAGAAGCTTTTAAGAGCCTGGAGGATTTTTATTGTGCATAAATATTTGTCTAAAAAATATAATATCTCTACAATACAAGTATTTTTTTTTTGCGCTTTGCCAACGAGCCCAGGTAGGCTCCGCCAGTGCCACCTAGCATGTTCTCCAAAGTACGATGGTGATATTTGTATGCAAAATTCCTGTTGTAAACCTGGCAAAACAAAAAAAAAAAAGTTAGGTTTGCATCCGTAGTTGCTTTTGTTGCATTCCTTTTTGAATGAAGTGTGATGCCGTTCAAAACTAATTTTTCACTAAAAAGAATTAATTTCAATTTAAATTCTTTCGATGATTACTACTTCAATCACTCCTCTAAACATTCTTCAAAAAACCACTCCTCTAAACTAATTAATTATCTTGTCCTAAGTGTCATATATTTAAAAAAATGGTCATGCTTTGTTGACTAATACTAAAGGGAGTACCATGAACAAGAATTCAAAAACAACTGCTCAAGGGTCATCATAGTGACAAAACAAAAGATGTGCATAAAAGAGCGTAGTGATTATGAATGAATCTCCTGAACGACGACCTGTCCAGAGTGATTATCCGTACCACGATGTAACAGCTATTGGGGCCAAATTAAAGCAAAGCATGCGGTCGGAGTGCATTTCATTTTGTACTATGATAGATGATATATTATACAATAAGAAATAAAATATATACTACCAAGACAGCTAGGGAGCCGCGCACACCACCACTACACTAAACCTACACTAAACACTACACATCAGCCACCATTTGGTCCCGGTTTACAACAAACAAATAGCACTGTCCTAGGTTAGCACTTGCGCTCATCATCATGCACACGTTAATGCATCTCCTTTTTCAGAAAAGTAAACCTAGTTGTTACTAAAAATTGACCAGCAACACGTAGTGACTGAGAAAGATACTTCCGAATTAAGGCATGTGGGAGTTGGGATAGGTTATTTTTAACACATCTCCTTGGTTGTTTAATGTTTTCTTGATTGATAGGAATCTCCATTAAGTGGGTTTCGTCCATGTAACAAAAAGGAGAAAAATAAGGTAAAAACAACTTTTGTATGACAAGCTGATGGTGATGTATGGCGATGGCCATCCTTAATTAAGTTCATGAGAATATATATGAGAAGGTAAGTTGTGATACGTACTGGGGAGTGACTTTAATTAGGGTAATTTGTTTTGGTTTATGGCTTATATGTGGCTCTTTTTTGGCAATTCCAAGAGAGATCCTTCATTATATATGGATGAGTTACAATCTTGAGCTATAAGATGCTCGACACAAGAAGAAAAACGAAAACGCCATATGATATGCAATGTTCTAGCCACCTACCTAGCTGCGCCAATTCGTGTACCACCTGGTTTTGCTCTCTTTATATACCTGAAGAAGATCACACTTGGAAGTCGGGTAGTTTCCTTGGTCGCGCTCCTAGATTGTGAATATCATTCTTGCTCGCTGTTGATGAGTATTCTGCTACTAGAGTCTAGACTGAGCCCCTCTTTGCACGCAATTGCCTCGATCTCCCTCTACATCTTCCACCTTGCGAAACCACACCCAAGCTGAAAGGAGAACCTTTGCTTGTCAGGCTCTTAATTAGTTATGAGGCTTTTCTTTAACAGTTGCATGAAATGCTCTTAAGATTTGCTAGCGGATAACTATGCCACATTATGCCATTTCATACTTCCTTTTTAGTATGCGTATTTGAGAAACAATGTCCTTTTACTAGAGCAATGCCCCATGCATGTTCTGATGAGCACTGTACTCCCTCCGGTTTGGTAAAAGAAGTCTTTTAGGACAGCGACACGGTCTCCAAAACACAACTTTGACCTCTTATTATTATAAAAATATTTATGGAAATGTGATATATGTATACTTTTGTGAAAGTATTTTTTTAAGACAAATCTATTCATATAATTTTTACATTTACAAACTCGACAACTTAAAAGTTATTGATGATTTATATTTCCAATGTTTGACCCAAACTTTGTTTAAAACGACTTCTTTTACCAAACCGGAGGGAGTATAACCATTGTCTGATGAGAGAGGAGGAATTACATTAGTAATAAACCAGCCAACTGTTTTCCTTAAATTTATGTAATTCAACCGCCAGCCACAACTGGCCGCCGATCAATGGATGGAAGCCGGAGCTTGTAACCTTGGTTGTTTAGTTCGTGAGTAGTCTATCGGCGTAGAACAGAACCGCACTCCTTAACCACAATCAGTCAATCAGCAACGACATATTTTCACCATTACTAAACAGCTGTTGGTGAGTGATAATCTGCGGTCAAACCAACAAAAAACAAACAAACAGTAGAGCATCTGCACGTACACACAGCTGACTCAGCCTCCCCAGCCCTAATGCCGCAGTGCATCTCCTTTACAATAAAGAAAACCTCGTGGTTTCCAAAACTTGACCAGCAGCGACTAGTGCTAGGCAATACTGCTGCCCAAATGTAGCATGCGGCTAAGCAGAGATATTCTATATATATTGTGCGGCAATTGTGTGAAGAAATCACCATTAGCTTGCATTCCGGCAATATAATACATGCTTAGTGTGGCAACAAAGCAGCTGATTAGATTGCTGTTTTCATGTAAAGCTGCTTTTCTCTGCTGCGGGCATACATATCTGTCTGTGTGCATGCTAGCTGACGAACTAGTCGTAGCATATATAGGCCGGCCATCATCAGAGCAGTTGATCAAGTACATGCTGTCAAATATTCTCTCAATTTTAAAATAGATTTTGTTTTACAATCAGTGATGAGTGCTACAAAACTTTAAAAGATTTCAAATCATAAATATTCTCTTCGTTCTTGGACGAACCTTGATTCTAGCATAAATTCGTGCAATCAAGCTTTAATATTTTGACAGTCTGTACATAAAAGAGGTCTATACACAAAAGAATGTGTTAGCATTTTGTCATGTAACATCATATGGCATCGTTAAGTTTTTATTGTATATAGTAATTTAGTATTCCTCCGTTCTAATTGTAAGGTACGTGTGTGTTGGCTTTATGAAGGGTGAAACATTATTTTCACTTTGGAATTGAGAGAACAAATTAAGGTGTGTTGCACTATACAGGTATATACATGTGGCGCAAGTCCTTTCAAAAAAATGTGGCGCAATGTCGGATTACCTGACTTGCTGTGGGCTATCTTATCCTTTAGTTCGTACACGTACTATACTTTTTGTGGCACCATCGATCGTGGTTCGTGGATCGCATGATCTCTCCTCGATCTGCATCATCTTCAATTCAGAGTTTTGTATTCTTGGTGAGAACAAAGGCATGCATTAGAATTCATAAAGAGAAATACCTCTCAGTTGTGACATCATCTCTCTTGTCTTGCACTACAGTGATCACCAGCATCATAGTGTAACCAAGCAAATCTTGTGTTTGATTGTATTGTCTCCAACATATGGTAGCCAGCAGCCATCCACGGATCATGGGCCATTCTTTTTTTTTTTTTTTTATTTAAAGGAAATGGTTTGGATGAATATGACATAATTTCATTTATTCTTATAAAAATATAAATGTCTGTATTCTTATAAACCAAGTCGAACTTAAGATTTTTTTACTCCGCCTAGTGAAACGATATTTATACTCTTTTTGTAGGCACAAAAATCCTACTCCCCTGCGCCATAGCTGGCTTTACTCTGCCCGAAAGTGTCTTTGAATCGAAGGCGTGCATCAATTTGACCTTCAAGGAGGTAAACGTGAGATCTGGAACATGCCCGGTGAGACCAAGACAGTTTCCGCATGTATGGCTCTAAGGCGGATGTGAAGACATATAGCTATGAAAGCTATCTGTCGATGAATAATGAATGCATTCGGTAAACATATATGAAGATATGATGTAATAACAAATTTGCGAATGATCATAAAGACATGTATGAACAAATAAAGTCGATCATTATGATGTGCTATTGTAAAGCTCTATTGCATAGATCGAATTAATTGACAACATGATAAATAAAAGAATATAAATCATAAACATCATTATAGATATTCATGGCACGTGAAAGCATAACCGTGTTCGGCAAGTTTGCCGAATCGGGTCCATGAAGAAGGAACTACCCTACGTAAAAACCTATCAGATTAAACTGATCTCTAGTCCACCGGATGACTAGCTCTAGAGTAACCCAAAGATCTGCATCCACCGGATGACACAGTCCTGTCAAGATCTAAACGTATACGAACCCACAACATGTAACAACTTAGATTGATCTATATCGGCTATGATAAACAGATAGATCTAGTAGCACGGTAAGATGAACAATGAAAGTACTAAAAAGCAACTAAATCTATGATAAGATAAAGCCGAGACTTCTCAATCTAAATTGGGTAAAAAGTGTGTGCAAATATTAAATAAATAAATAAACAGATAAGAACATGCACCACTTGGTAACTTAATGAATTCATTAGATTTGCCGGATCTAATGAAGCCGATAACTAGCTCTTAGCCGGACCTTAGCCCACCGGATGGCTCATGATCGACAAAAGAACCCTCTTGCCCCTCGATAGCTTAAATCCGCGACGATACTAAGCGTGAACAAGACTTCTTGCAATAATCTAAATCCGCTGACGATACTAGACATGGTGCAAGGTTGCCGGTACTTTCACGGAGGTCGACGGGTCGATGAATCCTCTCGCAAATAGATCGGCGACACGACTCGACTTCGAAGGGTGGCGGAGCCAAGGCACGGAGCCGGGTTTGTTGTATTTGATTTGGTAGATTATTTACATTGCGGGGTCTTATATTTATACCCCGGGCTTTGACGAGTCCTAACTAATTACGAATAAATGTAACTAAATATCTAGCTAAGATACATTGTCCTCCAAGTCTTCTCGAGTCGTGAAATTGTATGCGTGGCGTGGGCCCTCGTCCTCGAATATCTTCCCCGCTTTGCGAACGATCTCATGCTCAGCTCCTTCTCGGACTCGGGTTCCTTAGCCGAATAACAATTCCCGATGCTACGGCGTCATTTGCTTGTCTTTTGCTAGCCGAATGACCTCTTACCGAATCATCGTGTACTGGTCCATCACCATCCAGGCCTTACCAAATTTTGGTGTTAACACTTTTGTAATGGAAGAAGTAGTTTTTAATGACCCCACCTATTTTCAAATGTATAATTTGGCCATTGTCTGGCCTAGATTCGTCCTTATATGACACCATTGACTTTTTCCATTGATGTGACGATTTGTCTTTCCTAAAAATATATTTACAAATAGGCAAACATACAAGGCGTGGTACTTATCTAAGGATTTAAATAAATACTTACTGTAGATCAAAGTTTGAGCAAAAGTCAATTATAGCATAGGAGTATATATTTAATAATATAGAGGGATTATATTTAGGAGCTTTTTAAACCTAATTATATTTAGGATCTAAATATAGATGGTAGGGGAGCAACTATTTAAAAGAGTACAGTCAATTGTGCCAATGGTACGCTTTCAAAAAAAAAAATAGTTTTCAGGAAAATACACCATGCCATCAAATGACGCCTTATATTAAAAAGACAAGAAAAATAGCCACGTCAAGGAAAATTGCAGTAACTTCCAACACAAAGGTTTGTTGCAATTGACTGCCAGTGACAATAATCTTGACTGGTTCAACGGCCATACTTGACCCTCCATGAATGAATGACCAATGCAATATGACGACCTGCTTTATGCGATGTTTAAACAAAATTAAAAAAAAATACAACATATGATTGACTTTTTAAATCATTTGACTATGCCTCTCTTTTTTTTAAAAAAAAAAGTTTGTGTAAATATACAAGCTGCAGTGACGAGAACATGTTTAGAGTACTCTTTATGACTACCCTGTTTATATTTCCTATAACTAAGAAAATGAATAAATAATATTGTGAATCAAAGTCTGAGCAATGGTGACATATATATTCATTACAAATAGGAGCTATATTGAGAACCAGAAATAGAGGAAAGGCTCTGATTTAATAGTGTTAATGGTGATTTTTTTTTTTTTTTTTTGAGCAAAGTTAATGGTGATTTTGTGAGCTGGACTGCAGTCTCGGCAACATCACCGGTCCTGCAGCCTCCACCCCGGCCTGTTTAGTTTATATCTTTTCTTCTTTTTAGGATCAAAGATCAAAGTTAGTTTTCAAAACTGCACGATGTCAAATAATGTTGGTACGGTGCCTTGATATTTTGAAAAGATATCAAGAAAAATAGCCAGACCATGGAAACCAAGCCTTAGGAAAATTGCTGTAACTGACAAAATGAGTTTGCTGCAATTGAGTTGAATGCTAGTGGCAAACTGCCAAAAATCTCCACTGGTTCAACAGCCATCCTTGAGACCTTGACACTCCATGAATGATATGCAAGGTATTATGATGACCAGTATTATGCTATTCTCTCCATACAACTAATCTTGTCAAGATATATACTACTATGTAAAGTCAAAAGACGTACGTACGAAACAGGCCGGCCGAATCTTAACAAGGGCTAACCCGAGCGGCTCTCCCCCACGGCGGCCGTGAGCCTCCCCGCCTCCGCTGCCGGCGGGCGGTCTTTGTCATCGCTGCACGGAAGACTACCCCGCGCCCGTTGACCTCCTCCCACGGCGGCCGTCGTCTCCTCGTCCCCGCCCGGCCGGTGGGCGGGTCTTGGCCGGGAGCCTTCCCGTCTTTGGTGACCTGGTGCGGTTGAAGTCATCCTCGGCCATGTCGGGCGGGCGGCGGCCCCTGCCTCGGCGTCGACCTCTTCCCCGGCGACCGATCCACTGTGTGCTTCCCCCCGACCTCTTCGTTGATGCAAGCTGCTCCGCTGTCCACCTCCTCCCACGGCCAAGGTGTGTTTCCAGCTTCCTCCCACCATGGACCTTGCGGAGTTGCCCCTGGCCAATGGCCTTCAAGTCCAGGGCATTGCTCGTCGTCGTTTCGACGCGCCGATCACTCATTCCGTCCTGGACCACCGATCTTTCTTCCTTGTGGCAGCCTTTGGCCGATGCAAGTTTCGTCTTGATGTGTCTTCTGTTGGCAAGCTTCTCCAGGCTGCCATTGGTGGCTCTGCTTTGCATTTCTTTGTCACCCAGCTTGGTGATAGGACCTTTAGATTTGCTGTCTCCTCCAAGCCGGTAGGGCTTTTCATTGCCAACCTTCGTTCTTTTGAGTGCTCTGTTTTCAAAGTCTTCTTCCACCTCTGGGGTAATGGTGGTCCGAATTGGCGTTCGGAGTTCAAGCTTTTCCTGCTGGAAGAGCAAAGCTCATGGACCTCTGCCGCTCGGAAACCTCAAACCTATGGCACGGCAGCCCGCCGGCGTTCCTTTGCTGATGTTGTTAGGTCGCCCCTATTGTCGGGTGCCAATGCCATCCCCCTTGGCCCCTCTGTTGTGGCCTCCAATGCGGCGGCGTTCACGGCAGCGACCTCCTCCGGCGGCTCAACTCCAAACCTCACCGGCGCCAACGCTATCCCTGTGGGCCCGTCACTGCCAAAGAAGCGGGTCTCAGTTCATGATCGTCTTGTCTTCCCAAGGGATGCCGCTCCCCTGCCTTGGGCGCGAGGTGACAACAGAAACAGGCAGAACAGGCGCTGCCTCTCTGCCAGTCACCTTTGAGTCAATTGTAGAGAACCAATCAGGTGCCGTGCATGCCACTCATCAGGCCATGTTGCATCCTCCTGCCAACGCTCTATATTTGGAGGGCGACAACCAAATCTTCCCTTGGCCAATGCTGCTCTGGGCTCTGCTCTGGGCACGACTTCTAAATCGGGCTGGTTCAGTCTTGGGCAGGTCACTCAGTTGTCCCCCCCCCCCCCAAATTTTTGCCTCTTTTGGGGAAATGGCGCGCTTGCAGCCCAGTCCTCCATTTCCCACCGCACAAGGTCTGCAGCCCAACGCCTCTCCTCTTGCTGCTCCCTCCCTTGGACAGCCCATTTTCCTTTCCAGGCCCATCTCCCCACCCCAGGCGGCGGTGGATGATATTTATGATGCGGCCAACCCAAGGCTGTGGCAGCTCTCATTAAACGCTTCGTCTTCCTCTCGGCCTTCCCGTCCAGCAGCTACTTCCACTATTCACCCCAAAACCCCACTCCATTACTGGACCTCAACGTCGCTGCTGCGGCGGTTCCTCCCTCCGACATGGCGTACCAGCGCGCGGACCCGGCGCCCTTCATCCCGGAGCATCTGGAGCACATTGACGTCCCCAACAGGCGTTTCATGTCGCAGGCGGTGGCTCCGTGTCGCCCGTCGGCAAGAAATGAAAATCTTGCAATTGTCACCTTCGACCCGCTCCCTGGTAACCCCATGCACTTCCCTGCTGTGCGTAGTGTTCTGAGAGATTTCTTAAGGCACCAGATGAGAGTAGAGTACCTAGACATTCAGCCAACTAGCTTGGGTCAGGCAAAGGTCAGACTGAAGGACCCCATCATTAGAGATATGCTTGTTGATGAAAGTCCGATCCAGTTTGATAATGTCACGGTTTCTTTTGTTAAACATGACCAAGGCAGAGAAGATTTGCTGAGTTTAATCATGAGTGTTGGCTGTTGCTCATGGATTTCCCAAACGATTACCTCACCGAAAGGCACATCCAGCACGCTGTAGGGGATTTTGCCAGGGTGCTTCTCTTTCAGTTGCAAGCAGGGTGTGATGCTGGCCTGCTTGTTTGTGCTAGGGTTAAGGATGTAGAGCATGTCCCGCAATATGTTGTGTATGAGGATCCAGACACCATTGGAGGGGAATCGTGGACAGTGCAGTGTGAGGTACTCAAAGTTCATGAGCCGGGTATGCTTCCCCCTCAAGAGGATCCCCTGCCTGACAATCTGCAGATTCAAGGGGCCTTACCGTTTGATTTCTTCGGTTTAGGCCAGCCAGTCAACCCCCAGGCAGAAAATCAGAATCAGAATCAAGTGGAAGGCCAGGATAACGGGAACCATGGCCAAAAGTGAACAATCAGGAGCCGGTTTAGCAGTTAAATAATGCAGAGGTCAACATTCAGGAGATTGATCTCAATGAGGGTCCCGGGGAGCCCCAAATGCAGAATGTATTGGATCTTAACCAGCCCTCTGCACATGTGGACCTTGACCCTGTTATCATCAATCCAATTGAGCAAGATATTTTTGGGCAGCAGGAACAGATCCAATATCTCTTGCAGATGGATAATGAAGTCTTCTTTCAGCAGCAAGTTCAGAGTGAGGAACAGTTAAATGATCAAGGCAACAGTCAGTCTGAAGAGCAGCTCAATGACGCTTTAACCTTTGAAGTTTTACCAGGCAACATTAACCCTCATGGCTCCCCAATCAACTTTCTAGTGGATGAAATCTCTTCTGGGCAGCTAATGAACTCTGAGGAACTCAGGGCAAATCTTGATCTTGAAGGGGAGGTGGCACCTGTTGTCCACCCTACAAGAATCCCCATCCCTGCAGATTTGAATTTAATGGACCTCCTTCCCTTTGAGCCACAGATTTTGGCCCATCAAGACCCCCCCCCAAGGTGAGCAGCAAATGCAGGTCCAGCAGCACAATGAAGCCCAGCAAAAAGCCCTGGAAGATCTGGCCCAACCTGAGATCCTGGCCCAAGATGCATAGGGGGATCAGACCATTAACCTGGCACAGGGAGGCACTGCTGAGAATCTGGCACAGGGAGACCCTGCAGCTCTTGATGACCTGCCACCCATTCCTGAAGACCATGAAGTGTATGATGCTATGGTCGCTGATAAATTTTAGAAAGAGAACCAGGAGATCACTGAGGTGCCACATTTGGGATTGTCCCTTAATCAGATTGAAGAAATTGAGTCACAGTGGTCTCAGGCCATCAATGCTGAAGCAGTCAAGCTCCTGAACACATACTTCTCCTCAGGTACCTCTTCCAGTCTACAAATTTCTATACCAGCGAGTTGGGCACACTTCTTTTCAGTTCAATTATTGAGCAATGAAAACTTTAAATGGGCAAGGCACCTTTTAGCTTCTGGTCTGGTTTCTTTTCTTGATGATGATGGTAATGGTAACATTAACCTCTCCATTCCAGCAAACTGCCCAAATTACACCTTCCCATGTGCAGAAGGGGCAGGAGATGAGGGACAAGGTACTAGCGTGGCAAGTGCCTCCAAAGAAAAGATCTACAGCTCGGACCCTGGCAATAGTGGAGACTGAGGTAAGAAAAAGTCCCAGAATAAAAATTGCTAGCAAGGGATTTAAACATAAAAACTGCAGAAACAAACAGTGTCCAGGGTGTAACATTAAGGTTCCAACACTAAAGAAAAAAAAACTATCAAAAAACTTGCCATTGATTTCTGCAATATCAATGAATCTGAAGTTTCTGATGACATTCTGCAGTCAAAGAGGGCAAGAAACCACCCGGTGGCAAGAGCAAGGATCACCCAGTAGGGGCCCAACTCCAGCCAGGAGGATGCTATTCCTGAGGTTGGCCAGGACATGAGGGCTGCTCCTTCAAGCAACTAGTTTCCCAATGATGAAGTCACTCAAATGCTATGATGCAAGGCAGCCTTTTGTCTTTTTCTTAGTCTTGCAAGCTTTTATAATGGAATGTGTTGTCAGACATACAGTATTATGCCTTGATAGGCCTTTAGCTTGGCAGTCAGTTGACCTGTTTGCTTGGAACTGGAATGTAATGCAGTTAGTTGGTAGCTCAGCAATATCTGTTTAGTCTATGTGTCACTCCTGGGTTGTAACCTTAATGTCAAACTCACTGCATGATGTCAGGCAGCTTATGGCTTGCCTCATGACAAGTTTCAGATTTGAGCTCTTGGTTTTTTAATGAATCAGTTATCAGTTAGAAATCGGAATGTTCTGTGTTAGAATGTGAGAGGGCTTAATGCTTCTCGAAAATGGGATTCAATTAAGAATAAGGTGAATGATGCAAATTGTGATATAGTATGCTTTCAAGAGACAAAAAAAGATCTTTTTTATTCAGCTTTTCTTAGAAAAATCCTTCCTGCAACTTTTAATGACTTCCTTTATGTACCATCCATTGGTGCCTCGGGGGGACTCTTGGTAGCCTGGAAGGGGCACCTTTTTTGCTGGCACTCTCAGAACATCTATGGGCTTTTCAATTGTGGTGGATTTTACTTCCAGATTTGATGATTCAGTTTGGATACTGGTTAATCTTTATGGTCCCTGCTCAACAGAGGGTAGTCCTGACTTTGAAACTTGGCTAAAGAACCTGGACATCCCTGATTCTGAGGACTGGATTCTTTTAGGGGACTTCAATTTATACAGATACCCTCATAACAGGAACAAGAATGGGGCAGATGTCAATAATATGAATTTGTTCAATAATATTATCAGTCACATGGGGATCACTGAAATACCTTTGCAGGGTAAGAAATTCACCTGGTCCAATATGCAGCCCAGTCCACTCCTGGAAAAACTGGACTGGGTATTCACCAATGGGAACTGGACCCTCTCATACCCTCAGACAACTTGTACTGCTCTCTCCATGGAAGTCTCAGATCACACACCCCTCCTGGTATCCATCTCAACCTCAATTCCAAAGGCACACATCTTTAGATTTGAAAATTACTGGCTGATGAGATCTGATTTCAATCAAGTCATGATAAGCAACTGGTTTGCTCCACATATTTCTGATAAAGCAAAAAGTTTGACTGGCAAATTCGAAAACCTCAGAAGTGCCCTCAGGGCTTGGAGCCTAAGCATCTCAAACCTGAAAGTCACCATCAGCAATGTCTCTCTCACCTTACAGTTCATTGATGCTTTAGAGGAGTATAGAGATCTTAGCTTAGAGGAATGGAATTTCAGGCACATTTTGAGAGAAAAGCTGCTCTCCCTGCTGGAGCAACAGAGAATTTACTGGCAGCAAAGGGGGGCCATCAAATGGGCAACCCTTGGGGATGCAAGCACCAAATTCTTTCACGCTAATGCAACCATAAGGCACAGGGGGAAATATTATCACATCTCTGAAAAATGACAGTGACATCTATTTGTACTCCCACAGTGCAAAAGAACAGCTGCTTTGGGAATTTTTCAAAGACAGACTTGGTTAGTCCAGCCATCCTCTCATGCAGTATGACCTGGGTACTTTGATTCAGAGGAATGAGGGTCTCTCCCATCTTGAGGATAGATTCGGGACTGAGAAAATTGATGCAGTGGTTAGAAATCTGCCCAACAACAAATCCCCTGGCCCAGATGGCTTCAATAATGAATTCATCAAAAAGTGTTGGCCACACATAAAACAAGTTTTCTATAACTTATGCTGGGAATTCCAAGATGCAAATGTCTGTCTGCAAAGTATCAATGGCTCCTTCATCACATTGGTCCCCAAATGTGAAAACCCCTCCAGAGTCTCTGAATACAGGCCCATTTCACTGCTCAACTCCTCCATGAAAATCATCACCAAACTTCTTGCCAACCGGTTACAAGAGCTAATTTTGCCTCTCATTCACAAAAACCAGTATGGGTTCATAAAAATTAGGACAATTCATGACTATCTGGCTTGGGCTTTTGAGTACCTACACCTTTGCCACCATTCTAAAAAGGAGATAGTCATCCTTAAATTGGATTTTGAAAAAGCTTTTGATATGATTGAGCACAATGCAATTCTGGATATCCTCAAGGCCAAGGGATTTGGTAATCAATGGCTCACCTGGGTCAAAAACATCTTTCAATCTGGGACCTCTAAGGTCTTGCTGAATGGAATCCCTGGGAAAACTATCCATTATAAAAGGGGGGTTAGACAAGGGGACCATTTATCTCCCCTGATCTTTGTTCTTGCAGCTGACCTCCCACAAACCATTGTCAACAGTGCCAAAGATAGGGGGCTCCTGACCCCACCAATCCCACTACAGTCCACAAATGACTTTCCCATTGTACAATATGCTGATGACACCCTACTAATCCTTGAAGGAGATTCCAGGCAAGTCTTCTTTCTTAAGGGGATGCTCCAGTCCTTTTCCATCTCCATCGGGCTAAAAGTAAACTATTTCAAGTCCTCCCTTATTCCAATAAACATCCTCCCTGACAAGGCTTCTCATTTGGCTGCAACTTTTGGCTGTCAAGTGGGGTCCCTACCTTTCACCTACCTTGGCCTACCTCTTGGTACCTCTAGACCAAAATTTGAAGACTATCTACCTATGATCAACAAATGTGAAAAAAGACTGGTTGCTACTTCCTCCTTCCTTTCCCAAGTTGGCAAATTGGAAATCATAAATGCAGTCCTCAGTGCCCTCCCTACTTTCTATCTTTCTGTCCTGGCTTTTCCCAAAAGGGTCATCAAACAAGTTGACAAGTACAGAAAGCACTCGCTTTGGAGGGGCTCAGACATCAATTCGAAGAAAATGGCCAAGGCTGCCTAGGAAATGGTCTGTAAATCAAAGGAAGAAGGTGGGTTAGGGGTTATCAACCTGAAAAAGCACAATGAAGCTCTCCTCATGAAAAAACTTGACAAGTTTTTCAACAAGAAAGACATACCTTGGGTGGCATTAGTTTGGGAGAAACACTATCCTAATGGAAAGCTGCCAAGTTGCACCAAGAAAGGTTCCTTTTGGTGGAGGGATATCCTAAAGCTATTAGATTTGTACAAGGGGATGGAAAGAGTAAACATTCAGAGTGGCAGCACTTGTATGATCTGGTCTGACAACTGGAGACTGATTGCTCCAATGATCGAATTTCCTGAATTGTTCTCCTTTGCCAAGAATAAAAGCATCTCTGTTCACCAATGCTTGCCTCAACAGCAAATCATCCAACTTTTCAGTCTACCACTTTCTAATGAGGCCTACCAGCAGTTCCAGACAATGCAAGACATCATCAACAACATTGAAGTTTCAGAAGACAAGGATACCTGGGTCATGCATTGGGGTCCCTTCAAAGCCTCGAGGGCATATGATTCAATTATGGGTCACTCCCAAGTGCCCCGGGCTTTCAAATGGCTGTGGAAGTCTTCCTGTCAACCCAAACACAAGATGTTTTTCTAGTTACTTCTTCAAGACAAGCTCAGCACAAGAAATATCCTCAGAAGAAAAACAATGCAACTACAATCTTATAACTGTGTGCTATGTCAGGGGAACTCTGGGGAAACAGTTCAGCATCTTTTCCTAGATTGCAACTTTGCCAAGGATTGCTGGGCCAAGATCAACATTGATATTCACAACCAGCCAACTGTTCTTCAAGCCATTGAGGCTATCAGACAACAAGCCAATCCAGATTTTTTGATGGAATTGACAATTCTAATGTGCTGATCAATTTGGTCGACTAGAAATGATCTCATCTTCAAGGGTATTCCACCAAGCCTGGAAAGAGCCAAAGATTTACTGGACAAGGAAATCAAAATCCTCTCCTTACGGGTGAAGGCTAAGTTTTCAGTCTCCTTCGATTTATGGATCCAAAGTCTGTTGTAATCTGTCTTTTATCCTTTATTTTCTTCTTCTCCTTTTTTGTCTCTTGAGCATGTTTTTGCTCCTTATTTATTTGTACTGTTCCCTAATTTTCAATAAAAGCCTGTAGAGGCCTCCCCAGGCCTCTCCAGTTTCGTCAAAAAAAAAAAGATATATACTACTATGAAACAACATATGTAAAAAAAAAAAATCAAAGTGTCTTGTAATTTGAAACAGAGGGATTATGTAGCATATGCTCTCTCCTTAACATACAACATCATTGACTTTTCTCATATTTTGACCATTTGTCTTTTTCTAATAATTATTTGTGTAAATAAACAAACATAAGCATGCCTAATAAATAGGTATACTTTTATGACAGATGTATTTATATACTCTCTCCATTCTAAATTTTAAGTCGCTTTGACTTATTTGATACATCCATTTTGCTACGCATCTAGATATAATAATATGTCTAGAAACATAGCAAAATTGATGAACTAAAAAAGTCAAAGCGACTTATAGAAGAGAGTATTTAACTAAGAATTGAATATATATGGTCCGTCAAAGTCTGATCAAAAGCGTCAACACTAACATATATATATATATATGTATCTAATAAAACAGGGGACCATTACCCGCTATACGCAGGGGAGAAATTCTGAAAGTTTAGTACTTATTAATTTTAGATTACCTCATTATTCTTGCTGAGGTCAAAGTTATTTTTTTTTATTTCCATGTCAAAATGTTTTCAAAGCTACGTCAGGTCAAATTTCCTTTAATTTCCAGTATATTTTGAAAAAAGATGCATGGTAAGGAAAAAAAATGAGTAGCTGCCAAACAACGAGTTTGTTGCAATTGAATGCTATCGCCAACAATTAATCTCTACTGGTTCAACAGCCATCCTCGACCCTCCATGAATTAATGATGAAATGAGATGCAATTCAATTCAATTCAATTTTGATGATGATACGCTTATGATGCTTATGCAAGCAATGCAAGCAGCCAAACATCAGATGATCATCGTCAACTACATCTCTTGTTGCATTCCATCTTAGCATCTACCCCGGCTGTCAGTCACTACCGCAATCAATGCATGGTTCATGCATCTCTCCAGTGCTAGCTCTCAGCTGCTGACCTTGATCGACAATGCTTAAATCTGATGGCCTTGCATGGCGTCAGTCAACGGCGTACGTTTCGTCCTGTCCTCTGAAACATTTTTGACCATGCAGCTGAGCCTTCAACCTGCTGGTGGTGGTGGAGCTGATCAGCTTTCGATCTCGATCCGTCGATCGTCCTTCTCCGGAGAAAGAATCCAAGATCGGAGCTGAGTAAATGCTATGGCTGGTGGCTGCTGCGGCGAGCTCCTTATAAGGGTTCCCTACTGGAAGCCTAGCCACATCGTCACTAGCTTCATCCACTGCCATCTCTTGCTGGGTGCTCACTGCGCGCTAGCTCTCATGGCCTCACTTAGCCAGCTTGTCCTCGTCGCCGGCCTGGCCTTCCTGGTGCTTTCTTCCCAGGATCAGGGTCATGGAGGGCCAGCCGGCGGCGGTGGCCCTGCCATTGGATCAGCAGCAGCAGCTGCTGTTCCTCCAGCACGAGAGGTTTTAACGATCAGCCAGCATCCGCGACCGCCGTTGTCCTCGGCGCTGGCGGAGAGCAAGCGGCTCCCCATTCCTCAGTCTGGGCCGTCCGACAGGTGGAACTACGAGGTGCACCACGAGAAGCCGTCGTCGTCGGCGCAGTCGGGCGGCCGCCGCACTCGCACCATCGACGGCCGCCGCCTTGGGTCCCCGTGAGGCTAGTGGGTTCTTGGAGATCGTGCATGCCTTGCTGATGGCAGCAGAGATCTCAAGGCTCAAGTAGTGTGTGTCGGGCGCTTCGTTCTACTTCTTCTCTCCTAGCTAGAAAGAAATTTGAGCAGATTTCATGGAGTACTAGTATTATTATGATTAGTTTCTTGTCCAGTGGTGTGCATGAGTTTGCTGTAAGATCTGCAAAAAGTTTCTTTCCGGTGTAGAATGGAAGCGTTCCCCCTAATAATTATTGGTGTTCTATGTACTTGATGAATGACAGCAACGAGCGCTATATATCATCTTTGTTGTCTTATGATGCGGACTGTTCCAAGCAGAAGAAACCTAAGAACCATTGTTGCTTGGAGTAGTGTTCAAAACAAGGTTGTAAATCTCTCCGGCCGGCTCATAAGTTGCTCACTGCTCACTGCTCGGGCTATGCAATTTCCTTTCGGTGTTCGATGTATACTGCACGCCTACAGTTTTTCAGGCACAGTTTCCCATCGATTTGCTGCTCAGGTGATCGTCCTGGCTGTAATGATTTCCAGGGTACTCCCTCCATCTCAAAATAGATGTCACTATGGGATGCGTGCCGATCAAACTTTTTAACTTTGATTATGTTTGTACAAAATACGTGCAACATTTAAATCTCAAAATAAATTTGTTAAAAAACTAGACTTAAAGATCTTTCCGATGATACTAATTACTTAACATAAATATTTATATATTTTAATATATAATTGTCGGCATTTTAAAAACGTTGACTTCTCGGGAAGCGAGAATGACATCTATTTTGAGATGGAGGGGGACATAGTTTAGAACCAATCACGGTGCCAAAAAGACGAGACCTGAGAAAGTCAGGTAGCATATTACTGGGTACCATGCATGAGACACTATTCGGACCGTGATTGGTTATACACCCTCAGTCTAGGAGTAGGACTAGGAACCAGGAGTACAACCACTATTGCCCACTGATATGCGCACCCACCCAGCAAAACATGCAGAACTTGTGAATCAGGGCCTCGTTTAGTTGGCTAAAGTTTCTAACTCTTTTTTCACTCTCTCTCCATCACATCACATTAAATACACCAAAAGACATATGTTCGGAGTATGAAATGTAGGTAAAAAAAATAACTAATTATACAGTTTAGATGTACATTACGAGACGATTCTTTTGAGCCTAGTTACGCCGTGGTAGGATAATATTTACCACAAACAAACGAAAGTGCTACAGGAGTGCTACAGGAGTTCCAGAAGTTACTTTTGCTAAAATTCCTAACATCTAAACGAGGCCCAGGGTGGGCTAACTAGCTAGCTTCAAACCCTCGAACCCCGTTTTCTTTTTTTTTCTTTTTTTTTAGATCCGGTTGCCCGTAAGGTGAAGAAGCAAACATCTGGTTACAAGCGCGAGGAGCGTTCCCTTGAAACAGGCTAGGCTAAAACGGGGTATAAATTTTACAAACTAATTACTCACTAACTACATTAACAACCATGTTGGGTAGAATGAAATTAAATCCAGCTAAAGACCACTTTGCAAGGCCATGTCTTTTAGATCCCTCATCGGTGCTCGGATGGTTTTTCTTTCCTCTCTAAAGACTACTATGTTCCTCCAAATCCGGATGTTCCATAGAATCGGGATGGCTAGCGTGTGTGTTCTTTCTTACCACCCGCAACTAGGGGCGGACCTATAGGGGGCTCGGGGGGGCCCCAGCCCCCTCAAAATGCAACAAATGGAGGTGTAGACAGGGTAATGGAGATGAGGTGGAGGAAAGAAGAAAAATGGAGAAAGAAGAGGATGAAGAAGAGCTCAAACCCCCTTCAATCTGATTCTAGATCTGCCACTACCTGCAACTAAGATCTGGCTGAAACATAGTGGGTTTCGGGGGACGCCGGGCGTAAACTTTGGCATTGACTCTAGGTTGCCACGAGCTCCCCGCACCTGCCGAGCAACCGGACATTCGAAGAACAAGTCATGTACCGTTTCCAAATTTCTTTCACACAAAGTGCAGAAGTAATTGTTCTTCCGTTGACGAAGTTACAGACGTGTTGTTGTCCAAAGTCAATTTTCCAAAGAATGACCATAGGAAGAACTTACATTTTGGCGGAGCCAAACCTTCCAAATCACGAGAGGGGAAGATCGACTTTGTAGAGTAGTGGCCTCGAGTTCTCCAGTGTCCAGACGAAGAACACCTTTTCAACAAAAACAAAAACAACAACAACCGTCAACCCAATGGTCATGAAGAACACCACATACACAAGCCATGTGGAAGAATGAGACTGGTGGCAACATCTAGAAAGGAATACATGCCTTAGGTTTTTATATACTTGAATAGTGTGAGTCAATTCAATAGCTCGTAGATACCAACGAACTTAGAAGAACATGGCGTCTCAAGCATAGCCCTAATAATAAAAAAAAGAAACATATAGTGAATTGCATATGCTAAACTTTGGGAACAAGAGAAGAGATATATATATGAAGTTTTTTTTTTACTTTTCGGTTTTATGATAGTATCATCATTGTTACATAAACTAGCTTGTTGTGTTGTTTGTCACGCGGCATCTTGTGCGCACTAGATAGCCTAACTTTTATGGGATCTTACACCACGGCGTCATCATTCCTAAATAAGTTGTCGGTCATCTGTAGCATAAAATCTCATGTGCACATTACATAACATAACTTTTAGGATCCTAAGATAACGTCACTAATATTAAATAAGTTGTCGGGTTTGTGCAAGAACATAATATCTTGCATGCATTATATGACCTAACTTATAGGATCTTGTGATAGCGTCATCTCTAGGTATCATGACTTGCAAGATAACGCTAAAGCTATGTCAATCATGACAAAAACATAGAATTTTGCTTTTTCGGTTTCACAATAGGGTATGTCATTCTCAATAAATGATCAAGCCCCGACAAAAATAGGAAATTTCTCTTCTAGGGTTTTACGACATAGTACGTCATTCTCCATTCTCTATAAATGATCGAGCCTCGACAAAAACAAACAATTTCGCTTCTAGGATTTATGGCGTAGCACGTCATTCTCTATAAACGGTCAACCCCCAACAAAAAACAAAAAAAATGTTTCTAGGGTTTGATGACATGGTCATTCTCCATAAATAATTGAGCCCCTCGCAAAACTAAACTCATGAATGCGATAAGCGCAGGCATGACATATTTAAGACACTTGAATGCGAATACCATAAAGGCAATACATATAAAATCTTAAACCAAAAGTAGCACATAGGCATGAAAGGGCTAGGGGACTTAGAGTCTCTCAATACATGCTTCCAAATTCCACTCCATCTCCTCCAACAATACCAGGACCTAGCTAGTTCAAGTACTTTTCTCTATGCCTCTCTCCATGATTACTTTCTTCACATGCATGTGATGATGCTCTCTACAAATTTGCTCTGCACACTAGCTTCCTAACCCACAACGCGCTCTTTAATTGTTGTCTAACACTTTTGTTAGATGAAGTTGTTGCTCCTTAAGTCTACCAATTTGCTTTGCATACTTTTTCCTAACCCACAACATGCTCTCCGATTGTTGCCTAAAATTTTTGTTAGATGAAGTTGTTGCTCCTTATACAAGAGATTCTAACACCATAGGCGGCTATAGTTTACCATGGCATGGACGAATGCTGTGGGTGTGTAATTTGGGGGCAACACTCCAGGCTTTTGCTTTGTGAAAACCCTTAGCAAGGAAAGAAAGACTTTCTTTGATGGATGATGATCTAGAGTATATGAATGCTATAATCAACATATGTAATGCAATGATGCTTGCTAATGATGCAAAGAATATGATTATGAATAAGCTGAATATGAAGATCTTTCCCCTTAAAAGAAATCTAATTACAAGATTTTAAGGTGACAAATTCCGTGGGACAAGTAATGGGAAAAGAAATGTGTCAAATATATATTGACTTGCAAGAAATTGCAAACAACAAAATTGATATTAAGATTGCAATCGAGTCAAAACATGATTACAACCGATAAGGGTTTTTCGAAAATTTCGAGAGAAGTATAGATAGGAATTTACAAAAGAAGTCGCAAAGAAGGTGAAAACGCATTAATTGTGGATTATGGTGAATCATGACCATAGACCCCGACATGCGAACGCCCGACGAGTATTTCCTTATGGCTGCAAATCATATAGGAGACCCTGTGTTTTGACGCTATTTCCTGGTCACAGGCCATGGTTCTACCATAAGACACAATTATTGCAACTCTCAACCAACACATGTTGGTACATCAAAGTGAAAAGAAGAGCATGTGTCATAATAGAAGAAATCAAAATACGACACATGTATGAGTTGAGAAATCAAGGAGTAGTCCGAGGCTTTTAAATAGAGTTGACATGGCAAGGTGCAAGCTCCCAAAGATTAGGAACTTATGAAGCAAAGATTATCAATTGAAAATCCATTAATCAAAAACCCGGTATAGGACGAAATTTTGGACAAACAACTATAAAGAAGAATAGTTGTCCGAATGGAAGGAGGAAGAAGCGACATTAAATGGATAATATGATGCATGCTCGTCCCTATACGTCTTCACAACGTTAGGAGTACTCTGTCTTCATCATGTTAGCGGGATATAGGGCTTTACTTTACATACTATCTTCATCGCAAAGACACGAGATGTTGAAAAGCACTTAGCGTAACATTGTCGGTGAAGTTAACTCTCAATTGTTCTTCAAAAGATGACATGAAAACTTACGGAAATCTTTTGCTTGACTCGTCGGAAAAAAATCTTCACGAAAAGCTTCCAAAGAAGCACAAGAAAAGAAAGAAGATCATTTTTAAGTTGTTACTTTCAAAAACTTTTAGATTACAAAATCATTTTGAAGTTTTCAAAAGTAATGTCGTAGCTGATCCTAAGTATGAGCTCGATACCATTCTATAACGAGAACCTCCTAATTCACCGGCCCCCACCGCACTTGTCATTGTCCCAAAGACCTCGGCGGTTGTGCGAGATACACCCGATAACTTAAGAAGCCCTGTTGATAACTCATACCGGGATCAACAAAGGAGTAGCTACAACATTACAACATCCATTTACAAAAAATATAGATCGAGTGCGGAAGAATAATAACATTAATTTTACAAAATGTGAGTAAGTTATATTTGAGTAAACTTAACTAAATTTACGGAAGCTAGGTAGAACTAGAAGGCACCGGATCATGTCGAGCCCACCGACATAATCTTGGTTAAACAAAGACGAGTCAAGACTGCAATGGGGTTAACAAACCCCGAAAGCGGGAGTACTAAACAAGACTTAACCGACAAGGAAAAAGAGGAGAAGACTTCGGGAATGCGGGCTTAGGGGAATCAAGAAAAGGTTTTAGCAAGAATCAAGGACTCGTTGTGCGAAAAAGCTTACTAAAAATGAATCCTTAGTTTCAAGATTTTAATTCCGATTAGTAGCTCATAAACTCTAGGTTATCCTATTCTAGAGCAAACATATTTTTCTTATTCCAACTTTCTTTCCTCAAAAACATATTCCATCATTTACTACGATGAAGGTCGTGGAATCGGGTCTCCTTCTCCGAGAAGCAACGGCGATTCATGAACCGATTATACCCAAATTGGGGATCCCTAACCACACGACATATGTAGCACTTAAGCTTGCATATATCAACCTTCTTTCGATTTGTCCAAAACGGGAACGAGGCTGCGCCACCCGAGAGCACGATTACTCCACCTCCCTACCCCGTCCCCTAATGACGCTTTGACCAAGAGGGTGGGTACACGCTACTCCCGCCATCTCTCCACACCCAAAGGCGTGGTTGCCATTCCCGATTTGGCTCCACCGAGATCCGGCCACGGAGTATGTGGCTAGTTAGGGTCGACCGACCCGGGGATCGCTAGTTAGACGTGCCATTGACCAAAAGGTCTCGGGCGCAATATGCGTTCAACACGTCCCGATTTCACTCGGGCCAAACAACGGGACGGTCCTTAAACGACCAACACGGGACAAGCACGGCTAGGTATCCCGCCGGCTTTCAACCTACGTCCCGTCCGATCTCAAATTCATCACTACATCTCTTTCTTTTTCCGAAAACAAGTACCATCTTCTCAAATAAAACATTTTGATGAAAAAGCTTAACTAATTAAGTAAGGCTAAGCATCACTAAGCATTTTCGAAATGAAACAAAGTTATCAAGGATGGTATTGAAATAAACAAGGATGGTAATGCAAAAGAATTAGGTTATCACTCAACTCCTAATTACTTAATGCAACATAGCATAGACATAAACTATATAAAGCTTTTAAAATATCAAGGAAGGGTTTAATGTAACCGGGGCTTGCCTCGTGTTGCGAGGAAAAATTAGATTCCGTAGAAGGATCACCGAAGTCACACTTGGCACCAACACCATCGGTGGATAAATCTTCTTCGGCTAGACCATTGTGAACCACATCACTCACTCGTTTACTACACGTAAATAATGATGCATGTTTTAGCATGATGAAGTATAAATATGATGCTTGATGAATTCATGAAATGATAAGCACAGAATATAACTTTACTTCACGATAAAGTTGCAACTCAACAAAACCAACTTGTTGAACTCGCTCTACAAGATATCATCACCATTGCCTAAAGAGTTCTCAAGGACCATTTGATTGTGGTATGATCCAAGTTTCACAAAAACAACCCAAAAGTCACACAAAAACCTAAATTACTAGATACTAAACAATTTATAAACCACATGAAATAATAGAGCATAAAATAGAAAATAATTTAAACATTTCAAAAACGACTCCAAACTTTTTATACAAGTAGGACACATCATAAAACCGTACCAAATAAATTTTCATGATTTTTGAATAAATATTTTATTTTCTAAAAATCATGGAAGGTGCATTTTTCAATTAAAGATGGTATTTTTAAATCATGCAAAACTACTCAAAACTCAAGTTTCATAATTTTCATATGTAAACATACTCATAAGAAAACTCTACAAAAATTCTCGGAATTTTTGAAGCTATTTTCAAATTTCTATGAAATTTGAAAGAAATAACACTATTCACATCCGAAATAAAAGAAAACGAATTTCTAAAGGAAACCGACCATCGGGGCGGATTTGGCCCGACTTCGCCCAAGTTCCAACAGGCCGGCCCAACAGCCAGGTAGGCCAGCCCAGCTGCCGGCCCCCGCGACCTCGCCGGGCGCCGGCGGTTGATCCGTTTCCGCCGGCGGTGAGGTCCCCGGCGACGCGGCTTAGCCCTACGTACTCCCCTCGACCTCCCGCACACGATGACACCCAAAACGCGTGACACCTAGGGCACGGTGGTGGCACCCTCGCCGGCGGCCATGGCGGGACGTGGCGGCGCGGCGAACGGGAGACGGCGAATCGCGGCCTCGACAACGACGAGCACGGCAACTACTCTAAGACACTCCGGCGACCATATTCCCCCACTCAAACGACCCAAAACCAGTCCCCAAGCGGTGCGGCCTCGTGCGCGGCGGACGGCAGAGCAAAGCTCGCCGGCGGCAAGCGCGTTCCCGTGGCTATGGCGCATGAAACGACAAACAGATGACATGGTCGTGACCAGGAGCTCACCGCGGGCTCGAATGGCAAGATGGATGGGTCGGGAACCGATCGGAGGTGGGTCGACGGCGATGACAGCGGCGGCGGCGGCGCTCTCCGGCGGCAAGGTCTGCGTTCCGGCGTGTCTGGGCCTCCGCTGCGGAAACGAGCGAGTCGCTCACGACCACTACCTCAAGGCGATTCAAAATCACTAACTGATTTTCCTCGGGGCTCACCGGAGCCGGCGAACGACGGCGAACGGCTCGCCGGCCGGCCGCCGCCGCCGGCGTGAGGAGGATGACGGCGTTCAAGCGGCACGGCGGTGCTAGGGGCTGCGGCGGCTCAAAAGGAGCGCAAGGATGATACGGAGCTCGAGCTAAGTGGCGCGGGTGGAGATGGTGCGGTGGCGGTGGACTTCGACGGCGAAGAAAAACTTCGGACGGCGGTGAAAACGAGAGGAAGAACGGCGACAACGACGGTGCTAGGCTTTATAAGGCGGCCGGGCTGCGGATGGTCGACACCACGGCGCTCACGACGATCTTGAAGCAAAGAAATGGTGGCCAAGGCGCGCCTAGAAGGCCGGCGAAGGCCACGGCGGCCGGCGGCGGCAGGTCGCAGCATGGGCACCCATGTGCGGCACCGTAGCACCCACAACCCTAACTTTCGGATTTTTATCAAATTCTCCACAAATTTGAACTAAACTCAAAAAAAACTCCAAAAGCAACTTGACTTAAATTTTCAAGATCTACAATTTTCACAATTGGAAGATTTTCAAATTCTGCATCTAAATATGACTTTTTGAAATGGGGTCAAAAAGGAAGAATTTTGAATTCAAAATTACTTTTAAAATTATACAAAAACTTGAAAAACTTTGTACATATCTTTTGTTCATCAAGAAAAGATATACAAAGTAGCTTTTGGAAGTTTTGCCAAATTTTGCTTAGATTTTGAAATATCGAAAAGGGGGTAAAGAAAGGTTAGGGTTTAGGGTTTCGACAAAAAGGGTAACTCCCGGATTCCTATTCTTTTTCGCGTCCCGCTTCATCCAACAACTCAACCAACTATAACTAAACTTATTTTTGTCCAAACCATGGCTTAACTGGTAAGTAACACCTGGGGTGTTACATAACATTAACTGGAGACATACGTGTACAGAGCTATATGAAGGCCTCTTTGTGCAGTTAATGCGGTTCCAATACCGTGTTCACCGATCACTTGCAAAAATGGGTGCTCGTACACGCTATAGAGAAGATATTGATGCCACAATTCTCTGTGAGATGCAAATGTGACTGCTATGTAGCTCACATTATGTGTAACTACAGAGCCGATGTGAGTTGCCATGTTACAGATATTTGCTTCATTTGTGATTATCTTGTTTACTTATTTACCTTGTTTTGAAGAGGAAGAGATTAGGAAGTGCTCAACCGTGATCGTGCTGTTTTTGTGAGGAAAGACATCTTTGAATTGGAGGAACTATAAAAAAATGACGAAATTGGAATACTGGATGAAGTAGGAAAACAAATGTTTCAAAAGTGATGACTCTAGGAGGCATCCTTATTTATCTAATGACATTGATGACAATTCTAAATATTTCCCATATTAGAGCAACTCCAACCATTTTGCACAAATGAGTTTGCATTCTTGGTTGTTTGCAAAGTCTCAAAATAGAATGGAAAGCCAAAAAAATAGGCCATCTCCAAGAGTTTTGCAAATTTGACTTGGCAAACACATTAGGTGGGCCCTTCTATCGATCGGCAGTTGAGAGGGATCGCGGGAGACCTGTCTATTGTGTGCGCCCAATCCTATAATTCAAGAGTCATTCTTTGAGCTACCTGTTGTTCCTGCACCAGTAATGCAAGACATTGTGGCGCAAGAACCTGTTATTGTTCCTCTTGTGGTAACAACAGAAGAAAATGAGGAACCTGTTAATCAGGAACCTAACGAAGTTGTTGCCACAAATTTTGGGATATTCGGACTCTGATTATGCGGGAGATGATAGAAAGTCCACATCAGGATACGTGTTTACTCTCGCAAAGGGAGCAATATCGTGGTAAAGCTCTAAACAATTAGTTACTACAAACTCCACTATGTATGCCAAGTTTGTAGCCTGCTATGAGGCGACGGGGCAGGTGAATTGGCTAAAGAAATTCCTACCCGGTTTGAAAGTGGTAGACGACATCCATAGACCAATGACATTATAATGTCATAATAATCCAGCAATAGAGTATGCTCACAACAATAGGTCAAGTGGTGCCGCCAAACACATTGACATAAAGTACTATGTTGTGAAGGATAAAAATCCAGAATCATGTTATAAATCTTGAGCACATAAGCACTGAAAAGATGCTCGTGGATCCGCTCACAAAAGGCTTACCACCCAAGGTGTTCACGAAACACGTAGCCGGCATGGGGTTAAGGGAAAGCCTATGATTCCTGGATAATAAAGGGACCAAAGTTAAAGTTTTATTTGTTCAAACCAGATATGTGTATTGTAGCTGTGAAATCTACGACAAGAGACCGTGGACGATAAAACATGTTCTATGCACAAATCTGAGATGGAATAAGTAAAGTTCAAGTTTAAAAGTTATAGTTAAAAGTTAAGATGAGATCAAGGGGGAGAATGTTAGACTTATCTCAATCCCGAGTTGGGCCCAACGGACCAACCGGGCCTTGACCACGCGCTCTGACCGGGGGAGCCCAACCCATCTATGGTCGGAGGGCCCCTATCACACTACGCTATATAAAGTAAGGTGGGAGTCGGGGCACTGTTCACGAGATTAGCAGTCGTCGTTCTTCCCACCTACATCCCTAATCCGATCTACTGAGGGAGCGCAGCAAGTGACGGGAAGTTCTCCACCGTCGACTCCACGACACCACCGTCTTCCTCACCGCGATCTTGACGTCCGCGCCATCAACCGTCACTACCTAGTGCAGAGAAGCCGATGGCGGATCCTAGCACCGTCGCCCGATGGATCAAAATACCGCCCCCCCGCCAAGACCTCTGATGGTATGTACTTCACCTCACTCCCCGTTCTCTTCTCTCTGTAGAATCAATCCTCTAGGACATGTACTTGTTCATCTTGTTTTCTATGAATGTAACCCGTCTAGATGCACTGCTAGTGATCCTAAATGTCTAACAGGCATCTGTTAATTTTAGAAAATTTTAAGCACACGCCAATTTAGAATTTGTAAGTTCACGTTAATTTGTTATGCCAAATTATGACGTAAAACGTCAAGGGGTTCATGGCTCAATGGTAAAGGCTATTGGTTAGGGGGCCCACCCGGGGTTCAAATCACGGGTGCGACACTTTATCCCGGATTTATTTCGGGATTTTCCCACGCTATGCATTAAGTGGTAGGCGACGTCCCCCGTCGATAGCGAGGCCCGCCCGGTGACTTCGAACTTCAAGATTTGCCGCTCAGTCCCTTCAAGGTGCTCATAGGGGTAGGGTTTGCGCGTGCGTGTGTTCATAGGGATGAGTGTGCGTGCGTGTTGAGCGTCTGCGTTGTACTGTGTAATCTCAAAAAAAAAAAAATTATGACGTAAAACTTTTGTCACGGACTCCTGATCGCTTCCATGATTAGCATCAACAGGAGAACATTGACGGTATGGGTAAAAAGTAAAAAAAAATTCTCGCTAGCACTTCCGTGACGAACATTGATACTTGACTTTCGTCAAAACAACACTGACAGTAATGCTGAACTGCTGTTCTTTGATGTGCATTGGGAAATAGTGTCAGTGTGCAAACATAATTCTGATCTTTAGACGAGAGCCTAGGATGAAATGACGCCATGATGGCTCCAACAAAAGGTTGCAAGTGTATTGTAGGGTGAGACAGAGGAGCCTGCCGCGCCTTTGCTCGTCCGTCCGTTGTAGAATCATCATCTGTTTAGGTAACAACAAGTTTGCATTGCATTGCATTGCAGGCGGGGGTCGTACCGTTGCTGTATCCCATCAGACATGTAGGAAGTGCAAATGCGGGTGCTCTTGGACTATCCGCACTCATGTTTCTCTATCTACTCCCTCTATACATCCTAGTTATCAAGATTTTCTCTTTTACAGTACTTTCTCCCGTACTCATCACTCCTTTATATCTTTACTCTATACCAACTACTATTAATGAGGTTCACTTATAATTTTATCTAAATATATCCATGTGAGGTCTAGTTTTGAAGGATTTATTGAAACGAATTCAATGCTGCAATCAGAATTTAATTTGGGTTTTTAGTTTACAAGTCATAACATTTTTTAGTTAAATGAATGGTGGGACCCATGGTTGCATGCCCTCCCCTCTCACCTCTCCCTCCCACGCGCCGACAGCAGGTCCCGGTATAGTACACCCGCGCAGGCGCCATATATGGCGGGCTCCCTTCACTTCCCGTGTGCCACGTCACAGCAAAATTTCACGGTAAATGCATGTACCGGGATGCATGCAGAAGACCAGTGCAGACAGTCTTACACGTCAAAACGACGTGACCCTTTCTCAAAAAAAGAAAAAAAAAAAAGAAACAACGTGACCCCAAGCTTGCGTCCCGTGCAGTATGGGGAGTTTTAGTGCTCTGATATCCCCTATAAACAACTATATAGAACCAAGGCACGTGGGTACCTCTCGAATTCTCCTGTGCCCGTGACGGTGATTCCACCGGCCCCCTTCTTCTCTGATGGCCGGAGAGGCGTCGGAGAAGGGAGTGGACCGGGGAATCGCTGTGCGGATGTATATAAAGTGGTTAGGTCTAGGGTTTGCTCGCTGGCGGGGGTTTGTCGATGGAGCTAGGTCTAGGTTTATGCTTTGCTCGCCGGCGGTGGTCATCTCCGGAGTTGGGTTCAGCGGGGGGAGTGATCCTCTACGGCTTGTTCCGGGGCGGCGGCAGCGCAAGGAATAAAACTCCAACTCTTCCTGGCCCCGATTGTGCTTCACTCCGACACCATCGGCGAGTTCGGAAGCTATCGTTCACGAGTCCGGGCCTACGTTGCCCTTCAGGCGATGTCGCTCCTGCCCTTTTGCTTCAAGGATGCGGGTTGTGCTGCGGGTTCTGCGGAGGGCGGCCGGCAGGATTTGGCTCGATCTCCCCTCGGCAGCAATGGTCGTCGACGGCTCCATCCCGTCCTCAAAGACGGGTGTCTACTTCGATTCCTTTCAAAGCCAACGGGCGATGGAGCTCTTCCGGTTCATGGTTGTGCACAGCGTCGTCATCGTTGGTGGAGCGCTCTAGATCAGAGGATTTCAATGTAATCTTTCTTTTCTTTAGGGTCCTCTGCGTGGTTTGGTCAGGACTGTTGTATCTGTATCCTCCTTGTAAGTCTCTGTATTTCTACATGTACTTGTACGTTTTCCTTAAGTAGAAATACAAATACGTTTTATAAAAAAAACAACTATATAGAACATAGTCGTTTTGCACATATTGAAAATTGAACCTCAGAAATTACTGTTGTGAACAGCTCTCTCTCTCTCTCTCTCCCTTTCTCCCTCCCCCCTCTCTCTCTCTCTCTCAGGCAAGTGAACTGTTATTTTTGCTGTGACTGTCACTTGCACTTTCTTCAGCTTTTCCGGCTTGCAGTTCTTGCCACCGTCCTACGTTTTAATTGACTTGGGGAAAAAAGGATTGAACTTTGAAGAGCTCATAGCCGACTACCATCATCAGTGCAGGAACAAACCGAGCACGCAAAAGACGTAGATCAATTGATTTGAAAAGTGATGCCTGTGGTGCTTAGTAATTCGTATGCTACATCTTAGCAATTTTAAAATATCCGTGCTAGATACAATTCTCAGGAGTCGACCAATTTTAACTTTGACTAAAGTTTCAAAAAAAATAAAAAAATAAAAATAATACTAATGTTTACGATACAAAACAAGTAGACAGAATGTATTTACGTAATAAATCTTGATTGAGATATAAATCATTACTATAAACTTGACCAAACATTAGTAAATTTGATCAGCACGATTTCCATAATTGCACTCTTTTTTTGTGCGGAGGGAGTACCTCACATGCATCTACCGAAGTACCATCATATCATAGAAAAACAAAAAGCTCATTATGTAATTAACGTTTTATTACAGACATACATTTCGTTTAATTTTGGATACCATACGACAACATAAGTTACATAACAGCTCCCTCTGCTGATCAAAACATATCAGCGATCTACCTCAAAAGTTCTATTCTTAGGTACATTCTGGAGGGTGAAATATGGTAAAACAAGGCACAGAGCTATACATCCCGCATCCCCAAGTAGAAGCTAGCAAGAGTGAAGGACATATAGGCAGAACTACATCAACAGAGACCCAAGGCATCCTCAAGTTCCTTCTCATCAGTGCAGTTGTAACCCAACATAATCGCTCGTGCTGTTGATTGTATCAAAAGCATGATCAAGGTCAGTAACTCATCGTAATGAAACACTGCAAACGAAATTACTAAAGTAGACTTTCTATTACAATTTGGCATTACTAGAAGAGCATCAAACAAAAGAAAAATATGATGAACAGTATGCGGAAGGTTACATAGTGCAAGGCAGTTACTTGCTTAAGAACGTTCTAAAAGAAGACAGGACCAAGACACTAATAAGGAATTTCAAATACTAATAACTTGTTGGCACCTTGATATCAATTGGCACTATGTACTACATAATAAGATGCAAAAGGAGTACATTGGGGTGTTCGTTTGATCTATGAATTCATCCTACAGGGCTCTGATTTTTTGGTGGGACTATTCCATCCTCATATTAATCATGTGCATGTGAGGAATGAGGCTGATGAGGGTCAGCCCATTCCATTCCTCAAAACAATCAAGAATGTGAGGCATGACCGCATGAGACTGGTGATGTGTCACCTCATTCCTCAAGCTAAAAAACCCTTTATTCATAGCCTTTATTATTCCTACGTGGCTAGGATTTAAAACAAAACAAATGAATAAGAAATATGCCTTTCTCCATTTCAAACAAGAAAACTCGACTCACCATAACGCCCAGATCCCATGAATGGCTCTGCTTCATCCGCTACACCAGCCTGTTGCAGATCCTGAAACTTCCAAATAAGCAAATGTTAGTAACGAGGGCAAACCAGACAAAGAAACTTAGAAGCATTTGCAAATAAACTAGTGAAATGATAATGAAGCGCATAGTGCAGGCTATGGAAAAAAATTTCCTGGCAGAGACTCAACTTGAAACCGTGTACATGCACATCGACGGAAAAAGGAAAAACAAGGAACTTTGTAGAGGACTCACAGTATCATCAGCATCCCATTCATCATCAGGACACAGCCACCTCTCAAAGCAGTGGCCAGATATCGTACAAAGAAGCAGGCCACTAGATTGGTCCAAGACAAATTCACGACAAGCGTCATCACAAACTGAAAGCAAAATGAACCAAATCATTTCAGGCATGATCTAATTACACATCAACAGATAGAGAGGAAATTTGTATTACCGTGGACACGACCAGTCTTCTCACAAATGTAAGCATCACCAATCTGGGTGTACGAGCATGTATTTCCAGAACAAGAGTGCCCCTTGACAGCTTCATCAGTAAGCCCCCGCTTGTTTTTCCAACTAGATACCTGATCAGCTACTGTCTTATCGAGCATAACCTTGTCATCATTGACCTTCAAAATCCATATAAAGAGCACTTAAACTTTCGTCAACACAAGACAATTTTGTTGGATTTAAGAGAAACTACAGGATATAAACATGTGACAAAGATTAAACAAAAGTCTGAATTTAGTAATTACTTCTGACGGATGGGGAACTTGACTCCTTTTTGCAGCCTGCATCTGAATATAGTACTCCTTGAACTCTGTAGGGGTATTCCTCACAAACTCAACCATATCCTCTCTATCTCTCTGGGGATTAAACACAATAGAAAGAAAGAAAAAGTCATCAATATACAACAGTAGCAGCAAACAAATATATTAAGCAGCAATACTGACAGAGATATTATTTTTTGTTCAGCTGAGTATGGCGTAAAAAAAGAGAACTTTTGAACTTCAACAACATGCACCTAGTGTCCAAATCATTGGTTCACATACAGCACGTAACTAGGCCTAGTATCAAAATCAGTTGTGAACACTAACAACTAAAACTAACTAAAAAAATGTCATTTTTAATGTCCTTGACTACCTCAAATTAGAAGCAGTGGTGACGAACAGATGAATTTACCTGTATGTAGAGGTTCTTCCAAGCGCACTCCCTGAATTTGGCATTGGAGGCCAGTCCCCACCTCATGCAGTACCTGAGAAAGAAATCAGAAAGGCATGGAACATGTAAGTCTCAGTCAAACTGCGCTGTATTTGGCAACGAATCAACAGCACAGCCTCCTCAACCAACTTACAGGCGGCGCCAGAGGGTCTCGTCGGACGCGGCGGCATTCATGAAGCGGCAGACTAGAGCACAGGAGATGAGGTCCTCGGAAGAGAGGAACTTGAAGATCTGCAGGAACAGCTCAGGGGGGATGTTGCTGAACATGCCCGTGTCGATCTGAGGCGCCACGGCCTTCCCTTTCGCCTGCCTCCTCATCTCCTCCCTCCTCGCCCGCTTGGTCTGCTCCCCCTCGCTGCCGCTGCAGCCATCCCCGTCGGATTCCGAGCCCTGCTTCCGCTTATTCTTCGCAGCATCGCCTTCCAGCTGCGGCAACCAATTGGATTGCTGTCAGAAATCCGATTCCCAGCCATGAAAAAAGATTCGATTTGAAGAAAGAGAAGAGACAGAAAGCGCTCACGACAACAGGATCCTCGTCGCTAGATCCGGAGAGGATCTCCGACTCGAGGAAGCTGGCGAGGCCGTCCACGTCGTCCTCCTCTTCCTCGTCGCCTCCGCTGCGGGGTTCTCCATCAGCAGGCTCCTCCGGATCCAAAGGCCCGTCGTCGGGGAAATCGTCGTCCTCCAGGCCGGCCTCCTTGCCCCCCTGCACGCCGTCCATCCTCCTCCACCGCCTCCGACGCCGCCGACGAATCGCCTCACCTCCCTTGCCCTACGGGAGAGGAAGATATCGGTGCGGTTGGAGGAGAAGACGCGTGATCCACCAGAACACGTCGGTGGGCCGAATCTGCTTGTTGGGCCTAGACGTCGTTAGCGGGCTCGGAGGCCTGACTTACTTTCAGTTGGGCCAAGATCGTTGCTTGCTATTTCTTCTTCCTTAAAAAACAAAGGAAATTGTTATGAATGAGTTAATAAACAGTGAAAAGCTGAACTCATCATGGTGGCCAATTAATGTACAGCAGGAGAAGGAGCACTCTAGCAATGATTCGTCACTGTAGCAAATTTGTACTTATCCTCATTGTCCCCGTATAAAGGGGATCACTTTCAGTGATGTAATAGACAGTGGAAAGTAATGAAACCCTGAGCTCCTCTCCTCTCATATCTGTGTCCCGACTCTATTCAGTTCTTGAGTGTTCTTACTATCCTGTGTATAGACGAGCTGATTTCTAACACGTATCAGCACAAGTTCTACAAGAGCTAACAGGTAGAAGGTGAGAAATCAGTTCTTTACATGCACCAGCTTGTTCCTGCTCTCTACTATACTATCAAGAACAAGCACTCGAGCACATCCAGCCATCCTGAAGATGAGCATGGACAAGTTACCTGCATAAGGAACAAAACCGTCGTCCAGATGACGACCACGGCAGCTCTAATGGCCAGGACTTCATGAGCACGGATGAGCAGGCCTCCACAGGCCGCCGCTGCTCGCCATGACTGCCTTGTGGATCTGGTCCCCATATCCAGAAACCACAGAAGAGTGGGCTCAGTGGATCTGGTCCCTATATCCAGAAACCGCACACGAACGGCACCACCCGCCATGGCCATGAGCAGCTGTGAAGCAGGCCCTGAAGCGCCACCACTGTCACAAGCACAAATCACTTACCCTCGTCCTGAAGACGAGTAGATCGGTCACCTCCGCCATGAAGACGGACGGATCCGAGCGCCATGGCCCCGAAGGCCACCGCTTACCGCCGTAGCCCCCGAGCGTGGCCCCCACGCACGGCGCTCTGCGGCGGGCTCTCCGGGCGCGGCTCCGAAGCGCTTGACCCCGGCGCCGCCGCTTCCCTCGCTGCGGGACCCGTGCCGTCGGCGACCGCGCGAGCGAGCACACCGGCGTGGTGGCGCAGTACCTCCTGGCCGCCCCGACGCACGGCTCCACGACACACGGCGCCTTGGCCCGGTCTGCGACTCCCTCTGAAGGCGCAGGGCGCGCGCGACCGGCAAGCGATGCGCCGGCGGCCGACCTTCCCACCGCCGCCAAGCCGCCGCCGCCCGGCCACGAGCGGGCGCCATGGGCGCGCGGACGCGGCGCAAGGCCCGGCGCCGGTCGGCGGCGCACCTCCTCCCCTCGAGGCCCGCGGCCTCGACGCGGCGGCCAGTTGTGCCGGCGCGCAGCCGCCCTAGGGCGCGCGAGCACGCGTGAGCGGCCGACCGCCGCCGCCGACGCCGACGCCGCCCGTCCCGTGGCGCTGGGCCCCACGCGGCAGAGGCCCGGTGCCGGCGGACGGGCCGGCCGCCTCCCTCGCTCTCGATCTCCGATTTTCCCCAAGCAAAGAGATAAGGCGTAGAGAGTGATGCAATCATGCAAGGGTAGAATGGGAAAGAAAAAAAAGGAAGGTTAGGGTTAGGGTTAACCACCCCTATATATGTGAATCGCGCAGATCCGAGCCATTGATCTTGATGGATTGGTCGAAACGATTAGGTCCCCGATGGGCTGTCCGACGTGACCAAAGACCCCGTATGGACCTCTTTGTGGCCCGAAGCCACCATGGCAATTATTTTGCCATTTTATTTTAT